>OENT01003482.1:0-12185 GCA_900239685.1 Rotaria macrura | reverse complement strand
TGCAGTCCAGCCTGGCAGGCGACCAGGCGCCTGCAGGCCGGCCTGGCCTGTTGGCAGCTCTGGAACGATATATAAGACACATTGATGCCTGTTCATTTTCTCTCAGAATGGAAGCATGGTAAGATTTGAATCATTAGCAAAGCATTTATGCAACAGTTTAAGTCGAAAATCAATGCCTGTGTCAACACGGTATTCCTCTGTAATCTACAGGAAAGCTGCAGCGTCTTCACAACAATAAACCAGTTAGACGAACATTGTTTTCATATATTCACAGCTGAAAAGGTAGAACTACGATGATGTGCTACAGATTTGTCAGACAGTCATAACAGTGATTCTAGAATAATCGGTTGCTAGTTTTTGAATATGAATTACTGTGTTAGTCTCGAAGGTTTTATGATATATGATATGTATATATATCCTATGAAGCTTTTGATCTCTCCATGCATGGAACTTGTGAACGAATTCTTTTTCTAACTAATTTCATTCATTAAATCCTTACTGAGCAGTAAATCAACACACGAGATAGAGAATATTCATTCATGAAAAAGTTATTCGATAAACTATCAAAAGGATTGTAATGCTTTTTTCTAAAATTTCTAATAAAGTTAACAAAATAAAAAAAACTCGCTTGATGTATTCCAATCAACGAAAAATCACTACTACTTGAACTTTTACAACTTCGAAATGCGTTCAACCATGTTTCTGGTGTTTTATAATTAGCTACTTGTAGTCATCCCTCAAGTTTATAGATATCATTGTGATTTGTTCTCCCATCGAGTACAGCTGAAATTTGAGTGATCGATAGAATCAACTGATTAAATATTAGAAATATATTAGCATTCATTATCATTTGTTTCGAAGTTTTCATTAGATTGCCAAAAATGAATGCATAATTTTTTTATTCAAAATGCGTGAAACACAAGAATTGAAGAAAGAGTAAATGAAATGATTTTTTTTCGAATTTTCTTTATTTACAGAACGAAATAATCATTTGATGAAGAAAGGAACCGTTATTATCTATAATATGATCGAATAGACATTCGGACAATGTCTTGATCGTTGGTAAAATACCAAGAACAATATGATCTGATTTATAAGTTATCAGTTTTGAAATTATTCACAATGATTTGTATTGTACGGTGATTGATCTAATTTGTTATTTTCAGTTTTGTTAGAGCATTAAACAAAAATTCAACCGCATCAATTTTAATTCATTTACGACAGTTTCGAATGAGCAGGAAAAGCCGCAATAATGATCGTTTAGATAATATGCATGTAAACAAATCGGGTTTAATACCATCTGTGAATAAGAACGCCAGTTTGGTTTTAAGTAGCCAACCATAAAGCAAATTTTCATATTCGAAAGAGGACACCGGAGTTTTGAAGATACATCAACATGTTTGCACAATGTGAAATACAAACACAGAACGATCAATTAGTGGATTGGTTGAGTCATATCAAACCAAATGGACGATAGTAAACTTCGAAACAAAACCAATAATATCAATAGAAATATACACGTTCCCTATTTATTTGATCGTCGTTTTCAACGAAACATCTGACTACAATATTCATCTGATTGTTTTTCAAGGCAAACCGATTAGCGACAGCTGTAGCCAGTCCTATGCAAATAGAAAGAAAAAACCACAACTAGTCGAGAGACCTTCGTTTTTGTTAAATATTCTTGCCGGCAGGCGCACGAGAAAGAGAGGTACTGATTAGTTTTTTTTTTATTTCTTTAAAAAAAAAATATTCACTCCATTTCTTTGATAGATTACTCTTTCCCTTCTTGTTGAAATTAATAGAATTTCTCAACATGCCTTTCTTCAGTCGGTTGTTCAATTTACGAATATTTGTATGTCATGTATCCATTGAATTTTATGAAATAGAAAATAATTGATTGCCAATTAAATCTTTTAGAAACCGCGTCCGACTCTTTCCGAAGAACTCGAAGATCTTCATACAGTATGACTGATTGTTTTCTTTTTTTGTAAACATTCTATATTAATTTTTCTATTGATTCATATATTTAGGAGTCACTTCAATTACAGCAAATTTTACTTAGTACACGTCTACGTCAAAAAAAATGGACGAGATGGTTTGCTGTCTATGCGATTCTGGTGTATTTAATTTTGAACTTTGCTTATTTTACACTTTTTCTTTCGGATGATTATTTTACTCGCATTTATGAAATCATTATTTCACTAGTCTTTGGAGTTCTGTAAGTCTTTGTATTTCATGAAAGAAATTCTGTTTATTTACTTATTTTTAAAATACGAAAAGACTCTACGGACTATATTTGATTATCTGTCGATGTTTTCGAACTTTCATACAAGCGAAAGGTCAGTGCATGCATAGGATAACCTTGAATAGAGTGCATCTCATCTGATTGTACTATTTTACAGAAGATCAACTAGCATGGTTCAAAGATCGAAAAAAAAAATTAGTAAGATGATAGTTCACAAATATTTTACGTAGATGAAGCATATTTTTGAAATTTCAGATTGAAGAAGTAAAAAACAAGGAAACATACTCAGTAGCTAAAAATCTATTAGAAAAATATGGTGAAGTAGTCACCTTCGAAACTCGACCAACATCAACTGAAAATACTGATAGAGGTATGTGAAAATAGAAATAAGAATGTGATGAGAGATTTATACATGAAATGTTACGTACTATACGAGTTTATATTGAACAAATGAAAAACCATAGTAAAATAATGCTTTTTTTTTGTTCATCTGAAGATCTACGTCAACGCTTAACTGTCAGACCAACACCGCCTGGCTCGAACAAATCTCCTGTTTCAGATAGTAAACTATTCTATCTAAAAGAAAATATACACTATGAATGTATTCGTTTAGTGCAATCGTCGAATACTGGTCGATTCGAAACATTTTATCCGCAAACATCGATGCATACTGAAGCGAACCAATCATCTGGTATGTATTTTTTGCTCATAAGACTATTGAACAAACAAAGTTTAAAATATAATATAGCCAATATTGTACCTGGTAAGATTCCACGAGAAATTTTACCACCACAACGTACATTTTTTGGAACAATACTTGATCTTATTGTTGGCGATGGTCCATCTAGACGGTGAGATAATCATAATATTTCTTTTTAATTTATGAACAAGAATTCAAAATCGGTTGAAGTTTTCAATTTTGTAGTTTAATTTGTGACAATCGTTTACATGAACGATGGAAATTTCGATTCCGGTAGAAAGTTGATAAACATAGGATGAGGTTTTAGATTTTGGTCGAACGGTTTATTTATTATTTGCTTCATTTTCTGATCTTAAAAAGAAAAGATTTCACGTATTTCATTCTTTATCTTTCATTTAGTTATGCACTAATCTGTAAATCTTGCAATAGTCATAATGGTTCGTCAATCTCTTCTATCGCATAACATGATCGAAATAATTTGTTTTGCTTTTATACAGGCATGGCATTGGAAGAAGAATATGAATATTTGTGTAATAGTATCATTCATCATTTGTTATCACATCTTGTTTATCTTATTTGTAGCCTATCGTTGTGCTTATTGTAATTATTTTAATCGTGCTCAAAAACAAAAGCCTGTCTTTCAAGATAACACTGTTACCAATAATCTTCAACCAACAATAGCAAGTCAAACAGAAAATGCATCTAATGTTATTGAAAGTACGGGAGCATCTATTTCAGAATCATCGAATTCAATAGAAGGTATTAGGTTTCGGTTGTATTTCATTTGCCAACAATTGTCAACATGTTGTTTATTGTATAGGTGAAGCGTCGTCCAATACAGATTCGAATATGATACGTCGATCTATTCGTATTCCAGATTCAGAAAATACCAACGCATCTGAATCAAGTTCTACATCAATTGAAACACAACGAGAACATACTACTACACTATCGTCATCAGAAGACAATTGATAAAAAATAAATGAATAAATAACAGCTAAATTTATTTTTGTCTGCATTCAAATCTTTTTTTTATTATTGACACCTGTTTAGTGGCGATGCATTTTATGAATCAAAAACTACGTCTAGCGCACAGAACAATAAACTTTTGTTCTTTTTTAACTACTTGGTGATCATTCATCTGTCTTTTCTTTCTTCTATCTCATGAAATAAAATAAAAATATTATCTTTCATGTTATCATGACTCATCTACCTGATGCAATCAAATTGACATTGCATCGTGAAAAAGAAAGAGAATGTCAGTGGATGTAATTATATATATATATTATTGCCAGGTGAATGCACTGGCATTCTATATAAATCCACACGTGCTTCTAAAAGTAAATGAATATTGTCCGTAAACTTTTAATTTATTGTTTGTTTTTTGTTTTCATTAATATTAAGTGTCATCTATGAACAATGAAGATTTCGAAGAGCAACTACCAAGAGAAGAAAACATTAGTAAGAAGTACGTTCTATCCTATCAGTTTAATTCAGCATGTATTTCTTTGACTAATGTATTGAATAAGAAATATTTGAATTGAATCATTAGATTGATTATGATGGTTAACTTTTCTTTCAGTGAACTCAAGCGACGATTGAGAGCACAAAAGAAAATTGAAGAACAAGCACATAAACGAGCAATTGAACCACAGCAAACATTAAGTACACAGAATGAATTAATTTCGAATGATGATCAAGCATTTAATTCAAATGTAAGTCTAGACTTTCTAATTTACTATGAAGGAAATCCTGGATGATTGTTAATTAATGCAAGATTGAAATGTGAAATATGTATCTGCCAAGAGTTTTATGCAATTTCTCGAGATCATTTTGAAAAAAAATGAATTCTCAACTTCTCAAAACAGATACATCGCAATAATTATTGCAGAAACGGTTGCAAGTGAAAAATTTTCAAATGCTTCCTTCCTTGTTATAACGTTGACTACGCATGAGTTGATAAAACTTTTGAAGAGATTAGGAATAATGAGAATAGATACATGAGTGATTAGCTGAAAATGACAACCAAAAAATTTACAAAATGAAACAAAAATATACATTTGTGTAACGAGAAGTGAGCCATTGTAACTCACCAAGAGAATTTTCGTTCCGATCAAAGAACTAAACCGGAGTTTTATCAAAACGTTGTGGTGTGGTTGATATCGTTATAGAAGAGCTCGGAGGAAGTACAATACTGAAATTACCATGTGTAGTCAATTTGTTGAATGTTTATAACGTTCTGAAGAATAACCGATTCCCGAGAGATAACATTTATAATGCACTATATTATTATAAATTAATTTACGAACCTGCATTTCAAAAAAGGACTAAATTTTCGTCACGTCAGTTGTAGTTCTTCTTTGAAGAAGAAATTTTCGTCTTTAAATGGATTCAATCCATAATACTGCTCTGGACTATGCAGAATAGCTAATAAAAAAAATGCATCCGTAAACTAAACTAGACGGGTAATTTTCAATAAGAATCCTATCGTTTCGAAACGATCATACCAAACATAGACCCTAGTTTTTTAATGATTGTTTTTTCTTAATCGAAAATTGAGCCAACAGCTTTGATTATTTTACATTATCAGGAATATTACAGAATGCGATTGCATCATATACAACAACTGAAACAATGTGGTGAAATAGTTTATCCACACAAGTATCATGTGTCGATATCATTGCAAGATTTTATTGATAAATATTCTTATTTAAAAAATGATGAAATGAATGAAGATATCGTGTCTGTAGCGGGTAAATTTTAATTTGATTTATCGAAGAATGAACATTTTAAACATATTTCTCTTGAAAATAGGTCGTATATATTCAAAGCGTTCCTCGGGACATAAGCTTTATTTCTACGATCTTCATAGTGATTCAGTTAAAATTCAAATTATGGCCAATCTACGGTAAAATTTGTTACTATTTTGTTCGGAATTTCAATGAAATCTTAATTGACAGATTTTATCAAGATGAAAGTCAATTTTTATTAATCAATGATCGAATAAATCGTGGTGATATTATCGGTGCTACGGGTAAACCAAGTAAGTTCATTTTTTGGTATTTTTCCTAATTTTTGTAAATTTTATTTATTTTAGCGAGAACAAAACATGGTGAACTCAGTCTTATACCTATGGAATTCATTATTCTAACACCAACACTTCACCAATTGCCAAGTTTACATTTTGGTCTTAAAGATAAAGTATTCGTTATTTTTGCTGTCTATTGGAAGTTTCTTTACAAGATATTTATCTATATTAAGGAAACTAGGTTTCGTCAACGATATCTTGATTTAATGATAAATGATTCTGTTCGAGAAAAATTTATTGTTAGAGCAAAGATAATTAATTACATAAGACAATTCTTGAATTCACTCGGCTTTCTTGAAGTAAATTATCTGTTTAATTCTCTTTTTGCTTATATATATATATCCATAGTTGTTCAATAGGTTGAAACGCCAATGATGAATATGATTGCTGGTGGTGCCTTGGCAAAACCGTTCGAAACTTATCATAATGATCTTGATATGAAATTATTTATGCGTGTTGCACCAGAACTTTATCTTAAAGTAGAATGAAAATTTTCATCTACTATAATCGATTGTATTTTTTATTGAAAATGTTTTTTTTCTAGATGTTAGTGGTCGGTGGTTTAGATCGTGTTTATGAAATGGCTCGCGTTTTTCGAAATGAAAGTATTGACATGACACACAATCCTGAATTCACGATTTGTGAATTCTATATGGCCTATGCTGATTATAATGATTTAATGGACTTAACAGAAAAGTTAATATCCGGTCTTGTTAAATATTTATTTGGAACTTATAAAATCATGTATCACATAAATGGAGTCGGTGAAGAACCCGTTGAAATCGATTTTACACCGCCATTTAAACGTTTAAATTTAATTGAAGATCTCGAAAAAGCGATAGGCGAAACGTTTCCACTAGCAACAGAATATTCGACATCAGGTACGAAGAAAACTTATGTACAAATTGTTATCGTGATTAATTTCTTTTCTTTTTGACGTAGAATCAAATAAATTTTTTGATGATTTGTGTCAGAAACACAATATTGAATGTAGAAATCCTAGGACAACAGCTCGACTTATTGATAAAGTAAGAAGAAAAGATCTTTTGCATGTTCTAAATAAAACAAGTATTTGAAAATTTCTTTCTATAGTTAGCCGGTCATTTTCTTGAACCTCAATGTCTAAATCCAACATTTCTCTGCAATCATCCTCAAATAATGAGTCCACTAGCTAAATAGTAAAAACAAAATAATGATCATGTTCTTTCGAAAAACTTAAATTTTATATGTCCTGTTTATAGTCATCGTTCCATACCAGGCCTTACGGAAAGATTTGAACTGTTTTGTTGTTATAAAGAATCATGTAATGCTTATACAGAACTGAATGATCCTATAGTACAACGCGAAATGTTTGAATTACAAACAAAAGTAAAACTTCGTTTTTCATAGTTTTTCATGCTTATTCAATATGTGTCTTAAAATTCATAGGATCGAAAATCAGGTGATGACGAAGCTCAATTGATTGATGAAAATTTTTGTACAGCACTTGAGTATGGTCTTCCACCGACAGCTGGCTGTGGTATAGGCATTGATCGTTTAACTATGCTTCTTACTGATAGTATCAACATGAAGGTAAACAGATATCCTTGATAGAAAAATCTGCAAATCCAACGAATATTTTCTTCTAGGAAGTATTATTGTTTCCAGCTCTTAAACCAAACAAAGAAAATGAAAACAATAACAGATCTCAAGATATAACATGTTCATCAGCTGAAAACTAGTTTTCTTCTCTGTTTCTGCAAAGTTATCATGAAACGAATATGAACTTGTTTTCTACGAAGATTACCTGTTGCTTGTGTTCACTATGTGAAAATTCAAGGGAAAAGACTTCTCAAAATTTAAAAGCGTTTCTTTTCATTTTGTACAATGGTAGTTTTGATAAAATAAAATAAAACTACCAGAATCAATGACACTATTTTCGATATCTTTACTTTGACTAAACAATGCATCTGCGGAAGAAACTATTCCAAAGTGATTAGTCACCTTTGAGATAACACTATGTGCTTCCTGTTGTTGACCTCTAACAAATTAAAAACATTATTCTAATACAGAATTGTACCTTCGCACTTGTTATTACCAAAATAATGTATTTTTAGATATTCCAATCAATCCTAATCTTAGCCTTCATCTTGACTACTTTTTTGGCAACCAGCGACCAAAAATATTAAGCAGATAGACTTCAATATAAATATTCTTATATGAACATATTCAGTTGTTGTCTATATTCTATCATCTAGATAAAACAAACTATCGTTCATAGACAACGACATCATAAAAATTTATGCTTAACCTAATTTTCAAGCCGTAACTAAATTTTTTCTTACAGTCTTTAGTGACACTAAAGCGTGCATCCATTCCATAACCACGAAGTTTATGTATACTTAATAAACGAGGATACAAACACTTTTACAAGGTTCACGATACATATGAGGCAACATGTTATTCATAAGTTTGATTTGACATCAATGAATCTTTTAAGCAAACAGTTTTGTAAAATTCTCGTTCGGTAGAAAGCTTCATTTTTTCTTTAAAAATGAAATAGGATCTAGTTTCTTCTGCAACTGTGCATTCCTTTAGAATAATTATCAATAGTCTTTCTGATCGTTATCGAAAACATATTCGATCAATCCTAAGATCTTTTTTTGTAGTGATCCATCATGAGCTGTATTTACATATATGACTTTTTATTGAGTTATTCTTGTCTGTCAGTCCATTTCCTTTTACAAGAACAAGATTTTTTATGTGGTTTCTTTATATTTGCATCAGTTATTAGTTCTTCGTCCTATTTTCACAAATTCATAACAAACAGAAATCCAATGACTAGTCTCTATTATTAATAGCATACGTAATGATCTTTGATAGAATCAACACATGTACGAACTGACCTTGTTTGTTTTTTTATCTGGAAAAATCAATTACACATAACGTACAAAAAAATACTGATGAAATGTAACATAAAAGCAGGCATTTAATCACCTTTTGCGTTTTCTATCAAACATCATTTTCCTTTATGACAAAAGATTTTATTCATGACACGTAATAACTTGTGAACAGTATTGTATGAGGGAGGCATACCGTCTTCATGAGAAATACTTATTTGAATTGATGAAAGGAATGAAACGAATGGCAAACGTGGATGAATATAGAAATCCTTTAAAATACTTTGACACTTATACGATACTTCATGCCATTTTTTAAAAATTATTGAATATAATTCAGCAGTTATATGATCAAAAAAATATATCAATATTTTCTGCCATAAAGAATCACGAATTTATTGTAAAAACGATATTTTTTCTATATTTGTAATTTTTAGATGATGACAATAATCACTCAACGAGTAAAATCGAATATACTATTGAAAAATAATCGACAATTTTGGACTTGGTTAAATTTTGTCTGGAACAAGTAACTCCAGCTAGAACTTGAAATTCCTACTTGATTAAAATATGTATATATTAAATCTCTAATAGTCTATTGTTCAGTTCGATCTATTCTTAAATAGGATTTTAACTTCTCTGATATATTTATTAAAGATAAAGAAAACTATAGGCAAGCGTATTTTCACTAAAACAGCACCTGTAGGTTTTAATAAAAATTTAAACGACACATTACTACGACATAGCGGATACGAACCATTTTGGATCGACTGACCCAATCGTTTTTCTAGAAATTGAATTATTTTCTCCTAAAGTTTGTCAATAGGGTTTAGTTAGTGCGTAGATTAAAAGAAAAAGCTACCGCATCAATATCACTTTTCAACCTATACAAATGTGTGGGGAAAAATAATTGCCCGAAATAATTTGCGCATCTGAAGTAACTTGTTTTAATGATTAAGTAACTGAACAGTAAAAGAATCTCTCCGTGGTAGAACTCTAGTAAATTTGATCTTTTGAAGAATCTCTTTTTTCTGTTTGATTTGAAACTGAACGTAGATAAAAGGTTCAAGTTAAGTTAGTGATCTGCAGTCTATTTTTCCATGATCCAAATCAGTATCAGAATCTCATGCTTTCTCTCAATATCTTTATGGTCTTGCAAATACTTTATATGTGAGATCAAAGATAAGAAATACAGAAACGGATCTATGAACCTGTTTTCTTTTGTTTATTTCAACTTTGTTTCCGTTGTTCAATTGCACATCTATCTAATAAATACTGTTTAGATATGACCGAAAACGTGTTCAAGAAATTGGTCCCGATCGTGCATGCGCTGAATGGTTATTACGATGTGGTGGTGCAGTACGTTTTAAAGCTTTGAAGTCAATAACTTCAGATTATAATGCAATACCGAGCGGTAGTTCAGAAGAATATAAAATCGAAGAAATTCGTGCTATTAAAGCTTGTATTACATCGGAAGGTTTCGCTCATTTAGGTGATTGAATTTTTAGTTTCATACCCTTCTAATTAGATATAGATTTTCTTTATGTTGTTTTACAGATGGTCTTACTGATTTGAAGAAAATTCATTTAGAAAAATGTGATCAGATTGGCGACGGTAGTTTTAAACCTTCTTTTTTATCAACCATGAATGAATTTTTTGTGTTAGGTTCTATCATTCGATTCCAAAAAGTGAATGATACATTAGAATCCATAGCACTGATTGATCTGATTCTGATAAGTGAAACTGGTCTTAGTCATTTAACTGATTTGAAGTATATAGAGCACATTTATAAGGCTTATTAAAATAAAATCAATATCATTTTAGAAATTTAAAAGAAATCATTTTGGCTCGTTTACCCGGTATTAAAGATCGTGAAGGTATAATCAGTTTATTACATAATCAATTACCAAAATGTGCTGTTCACTATGATGATAAGCATCCACCTGCTCCTGAACTCAAAGATAAATGAATACGAATCGTTTTTTTTGTGGTTTTTCTTTATTTCGTATAAATAAATATTTATCTCCTTGTTTAATCAAGTGACTGCTACATTATTCCTATTCGATCCTTTATAGCAAAACTAAGATAAAGAAAATACTAATGATTCGATATTTAAAAAAAGAAAATATTTTATTTACCTCAATTATTTTCACATGAATATTACCTTCAATCATCTATGTTTTGGAAGTTGCATTTGTAGAAGTATTCTATTGAAATCTTCTATCAAAATTTTTTGCATGAATTACTCTTACTAGTATGTTGATCACTGCCACCTTTTTTCAGGCAAAATGTCGGCAATTGGATTCTATCAAAATACTAGACTTATTACTGAAGAAATTCACTAGTTGGATTGAACCTTATTATTAGATATGAAACTTACCCGTATTGGATATTATAATACAGAATGAACATTCAGTGTTATTTTCCGAAGTATTAATGAATCATGAAGATTAGATTCTGAACAATGAAATGAAAGTGAGTCAAGATCAGAGTATGACTGTTCCTTTTAAACTATTTTTATTTCTCAGAATCGATCTGAAACACAAGTAAATCTTTTACGATCATGGACAGGAAGAAAACTAAGCTAAAAATTTTCTTATTTTTTCTTTACAAACAAATCTCAATAATATCACTTGTCTATTTTACGAATGTCACATTCAAAGAGCGTGATACTGTATACCTAAGAATGAATACACTTCGAAATTCACGAAATATAGGTTTTTTATTTTGCGACGATTAATTTTCTTTTAGGTTTAGAGTATTAGATAAGTGTTCGAATTTAAATGCAAATTAAGATAGTAACAGCTTCTATACATTTGATGTGTTGTTTGTTGGAAAACAATCATCATGCTTACAAGCAGTTAAAATTATCCTACTGCTAGATGTTCTTTCTCTTTCTATTCACGTATGGGTGTGGGGGAGGATGGCAGCTTGGACGGTGCGATCCTCAATGGCACCCATACCTAGAAGCTTTTCAAGATCCTTTTGTCCAAAGTCATAATGTACATCAGAGCTGCCAACAGGCCAGGCCAGGCTGAGTTTTGAGATTTTAGCCTGGCCTGCATCAGGCCAGGCCGATGGTGACCAGGCCACCAGGCAAGGCCGGTCCGAACTGTTCAGCCTGCTCAAAATTGACTTAGAATGATTTGATCTGCTCAATTTCATACTAAATGTCGCTATAATCCAACTTACACGATTAAGAAAACAGAGACCAAATCATAATCGAACTGGATTTACTCCAACGATTATCGTGGAAGGTACAATGAAAAA
>OENT01003480.1:0-12192 GCA_900239685.1 Rotaria macrura | reverse complement strand
CATAGGAATTACTCGTTGCCATTGTGGTCACTGTTTGGCTGTACATGGCACCAGTGCAGGATAATGATGCAGCAGTAGCTATGAAAAGAAACCATATAAAGTGATTCAGTTGCAAACTACAGTGGAAGTTCACTGTATTTATTAGTGCCGAGTACATCTTCGCCCAAAGAGAAAGAATAGAATGGGTGCATATAAAGCGTATTTTTCTGACGTTTTGTTTATTCGCAAAAGTGGGGTACTTGAGAAGAATTTCTGTAGGCGATTCATGTGAAACAGAGAATATTTTATGTTATATGTGCAACATTCACTATGTTGCAAAACCGATGTCCCTTTGTAGTGTTGACCAGTGTATACGTGTATGAAGAATTGTCTCTGTTGGGTTTAGGAAAACTTAAGGCAGATGTTACTGTTCAAGACTCTAGATAAATTATCTGCACCCCAATATATTTTGTACCTTATGCTGCTTTCGGATCTAATAATACTTCTAATGAAATAATCAAATAAGTCACGACTTCTATTGATATGATCATAAAGGATTTTCTTTTGTGCATGAGATAATCTATGTCTCTGTTTCTTCCTTGTAATTTTCTGCAACTCATGTATTTTCGAAGAAAATTGTGAGTGAAAGTTTGAAGGTGAAGTTTTTTCGTCTCCCCTCCCCTCCCCTCTACATTGTAGACACTCAATGCGCTCAGAATATTTTGCGAAAGGATTATGTGAGTTCCACATTTCAGCCCCAAATGGAAGGCGCTGACAAGCACATTCAGTAGGAATTTTGTTGATACATTTCATCCTCTCTTTGAAGCAATTAATATCTCGGGTTTCACAAAGAGACGTTTTGAAACAAGTTCTATCATGAATGATCTGGCTCACAGCCGTTTCTAGCATTCCCAGAACGTTCACTCTCGTTTTCGAAAATAATAATGGGGTTAGTCAACTGCATAGAATGAAAACAGCTTAGTGCAATGAATTCCATGTGTGTGAACATCGGATGGAGTGATCATATGTCAAGTATACAGAATAGCTTGGCGAGAAGAAATTATCCTAGTATATGGAATCGTAAGCAATGTGAAAACGTCAAGCATTCACGGAAATAATGCAATTGTCATTAATTTATTTTTCCTTTAAATCAATATGTCTTTGATATGCATCACATATCTGCTTGAACTTGGTAAGATTGGAAGCATGATATATGATGCATCCAAAGCTAATTAGTTTTTAGTTGTCGATAGTATGACGATTTCTGATAGCAGGGAGATTAGTACTGATGAAATTACACTTTACTCGTTCCTTCATATCACATAATCGTATCGTTTACATAAAAACCCATGTGGGTATACGTGGAAATCAGGACAAAGAAGAGTAGAGCATGAAAAGAGAGAGTATGAAGTCAAGAGAAGGACGTGACGTAAGAACAATAAGATATTAACAGAAAGTAAAAACACTAAGCGAAGGATACAAAGTAAAGACAATTGAGGACTATGAAGTAAGGACAATTTATAATTGTGACGGATTTACCCGTCATACAGCCATCGCTGTTAGTAGTCGCTCTCTTTATTATCATTCTCTTCCTTTTGTTGTTCTCTTTCTCTTTTGTGCGCACATATAAATACCCTTGTTCATTTGTTATTCAATGGTCATTCTTGACTCATCCTCCTTCACCCTTCCTTCTTACTCATCTTTGTGTTACTGCTCTTTTGTGAATGTTTGGAAGAATAAACTACAGATAACGAAAACCGTTACAATAATATGAGAAGAAATGAAGAGGGAAGGTTAAACATCATTTATCGAATGCATTCAAACAGGAGCATTACACTACTGGATGGAGTCTGGATGTTCTCCGCAAAGAACGTCACGGATAGCATCACAGAAACGGAAATTATTGGATATGATTGCATAAAATGAGAAACGGAGATTTTCGCTACATGATTATCAAGATCAAGACACCGGGTTAATGGAGAAGCAATTTTTTAAACATAACTGGCGGTAATAGTAACTTAACTACCATGGAAAACATCTACTGTTCGAAATTATTTATGAAATTTTTCTTTTGGAATTAGATTCGGGCAGCTGATCAGTGAAAACCAAACTTACTGCGACATAGAAGCTATTATTCGCGAATGCTAAAACTCCTTCGTACTCCTGTGTGGTAAAATTTTTCCTCAGTGAGATACTTCCACTACTTTTCTTCAAGGATGTATGATCCAATGATATATATATATATATCAGTTCTGAGTTTCAGTTCTCCTTCGTTCTTGAAATTTTCATACATCTTAATTAAAAACTGACAGCATCCCATCATTACGGCTACAATTAAAAATCTGCCAAAACAAACGTTGCATTTTGTATATTGTACACGTAAAAATTCCAGCGTGTTCAATAATCAATCACGTCACAATCAACTTGTTACATAATGCGTCAAGTGTTACCTTCATCACCTACCAAACTCAGACTAAATCAGTTTCCAACGCTTCTGAAATACATGAATTTCAATAATTCATCCAAACAATCAATTCACTGATCCATCTGCTAAAAAATTTCTTGAAAAAATTCTATCTAAAAAATCATCTCAACAAATCACCGACTAAGAAATTCGCAAGTCTGTTTGTAAAACATAACCAATACACTATCACACGGTCAATAACTATACCTCACCGACCTACTTCTTTATATCACAAAAACTTCAATCATTTTCAATCTATAACAACTTACTAGTTAAGGTTCGTGCAGTTGTTGTTGTTAACCTAACTGAAAAAAATTAAAAAGCAAACACTAATTAGTATCCAACAATCAAATAATGATCAATAGGTAGTGAACTATAACCATAAATACAGCTTACTCGGGCAAACACTGGCGCTGATTCTCGATAACATTTGAACCCGCTTACCACCATAGTCCGTTACATACAAGTTTCCATATAAGTCCATTGCCATGCCCAGAGAACCTGTGCTAACGACATTGTTATACGATCCATCGAACACAGTAATGCCGTACGTAGCTCCAGGTGGCCACTGCTGAATTCTCTGATTTCCGGAATCGAATACAAACAAATTACCACTTCCATCAACGATGATCGATGTCGGAGAGTTCAACTGTGCAGGATACGGACCTTGACCATTTCCACCAGCAACTAAAACTCCACTTCCAGCATTACGTGACCATCGAACCACTCGATGATTCCCGCTATCACTCACGTACACATTACCAGCCGTGTCAGTAGAAACACCTTGAGGTCCATTGAGTAGAGCGAGTGATGAACCACTTGCTCCATTTGCTGCACCTGCGACAAGAACGCCAGTGACCGAAGTCACACTCCATTTCGTCACACGATGGTTTGTTGCATCCGGTATATAAAGTACACCGCTTGCGTCAACATGAATATTATAGACAGTTCCTATTTTGTTTAGACCTATACCTGATCCAGCCGAGCCAGCCATAGTTGTTCCGGCGACAGAGCCATTAAGACCCCAACGTTGAATTCGATAGTTGTACTGGCCAACTGAATTGTAACCAGTAAAATAGGCACCAGTGTCAGCCATATAAAGGTTGTTGGATACCCGGTCGACATAGAGACCATAAACTATACCAATTTGACTGGCGCTATTGCCCCCAGGATTTCCATAATTTGCCCAGGCTGGTGCTGTTGTTGGAGCAAACAGTACACCATTTGATGAGTTGCTACCGGCCGCATATAGATATACTTGAGCGCCGTTATTACTAACATACACGTTATTGTTCGAGTCCACTGCAACACCATAGAATCCATAGGAATTACCCGTTACAATTGTAGTAGCTGTTTGGCTATACATGGCACCAGTGCATGATAACGATGCGACGGTAGCTATGGAAGGAAATAACAAAGAATGATTGAATTGCAAATCGAAGCGATGGTTCACTCTGTTCATTAGTGCGTAGTATATCGTCACTCAACGGAAGGAATAGAATGGTTGCGAAAGGAGCGTATTTCTCACAGGATTTTCTTTTATCTCAAAAGGAGACTGCTTGATAAGAATTTCTTCAAGACATTCAGGTTAGGCAGTGAATATTTTTTGACACGTGCAACACCCACTATGTTGCAAAATCGATACACTTTTGTCGTGTCGACCACTGTACAGTAGTTCGAACAGTTGTCTCTATTTGGTTTAGGAAAAGTTATGCTAGACGTAGCTGTTCAGGGCTCTAGAAAAATTTTCTGTAACCCTATAGATTTTCTACCCTGTTGTGCGTTTTCACGAAGTTTGTAATGAGACAATCAAATAAATCATGACCTGCACTGATACCTGCAGAAATGGCTTACACTTGTGCAAGAGGAAACCCAACTCTCTTTTTCTTCACTTTGATTTTTCCGTAGTAATTGTGTGGATACATTGCGTCCTCGCTTTGAAGCAACCAAAATCTCGAGCTTCTTTAAAGAGACGGTTTTGAACAGGTTCTACCATGATTTATGTGGGTAACTGCCGTTTCCAGCTCTGCTGGAACGTTTCGCTCACAGTTTTGAAACAAATTAAGGGGGTAGTCAATCTCATAGAATGAAATCAGTTTTAGTGTAATGAATGCCATGTGTGCGAGCATCGGATGGAGTGATCATATGTCAAGCTTAAAGTATAGCTTGACGAGAAGAAATTGTCCAAGCGTATAGAATCACAAACAATGCGAATACGTCATGCATTCACTGAAACAGTGTAATCATCACTGATATATTTTTACTTTAAATCAATGAGTCTTCCACGTGCATCACATATCTGCTTATACTCTGTAAAGTCGGAAGCGTGATATATGATTTCACTTGCACCAATCCTTCAGCTACAATTAGTCTACTAATGATACGAAGTAGAAAACCTTTTTCACCCTTTCAACAATATTTTGACAGCAAGTGCATTCATCGATATCTACCATCACCTACTTTTAAGAGAGCATATTAATATTGCCAGTATAAAACAGGAGTAATACATCCAAAGCTAATCATTTTTTCCGTTTTCAATGGCAACAGATAAACGCCAATTATTGAACATTATTGAACAAAAAAGGTTTCCATACTTCGGTTACCAAAGTACACTGTAAAAAAAAAGGGCACATTAATATACCCTTTAAGGGTTTATGAAAATGCAACGTATAATAAACCCTTTTTCCGTTTATGAAATTTTTCATAAACCCTTCGAGGGTTTATCATCGTGTTTAAAATACCCTAAAGGGTTTACGAAAAATTTCATAAACGGAAAAAGGGTTTATTATACGTTGCATTTTCATAAACCCTTAAAGGGTATATTAATGTGCCCTTTTTTTTTACAGTGTACTAGTAGTCAATTGCAGAAAATTGGTACCTTTGATAGTGCGTGTTAAAAATTTGAAATCCTGAAATTTCTTCTTCATCATTATCCGATTCAAGATAGCGGAGTAACGGAGGAACGTTTTTCTAAATACCTGCCGGTAATGGTAACATAGCTATCTTAGAAAACATCTATTTTTTGAAATTATTTATCAAAGTCTTCTTTTGGATTTCGATTTGGGCATCTGATCAGTGAAAAAAAACTTTCTGCCACACAGAAGTTTCTATTCGAGAATGGTTAAACCCCTTCGTAGTCTTGCGTAGTAAACGTTTTATTTCAATGAAATACTTTGACTATTTCTCTTAAAAGATTAATGACCTAATGATGTATCTCAGTTCTGACTTTCAGTTCCGCTTTGATTACTGAATTTCAATATTTATTGATCAAAAACTGAAGGTATCGCATAATTGCTGCTAGAATTGAAAATTTCTCAAAATAAACGTTACATTTTGCATTTTGTACGCGTAAATTGCAGCATGCTTACTCATCGATCCCTTTCCTGTGAACTTGTCGCATAAGACTTCCACCATTAACTTTCATCACCTATCTGAACCTTAACAAAAACAGTTTTCAACGCTTTCTAACATAGCCGAATTTCAACAATGAAAACAAGTTATGAACGTACGAACCATTCACTACAAACATTCTTGGAAGAATTTTATATCAAACGTCTTTTCTTCAACAAATCATCGACAAACAAAATTGGAAGGCATTTTGTGAAAAATAATTAATACATTATCACACAATCAACAGCTATATCTCGTCAACCTACCTCTGTTTCTCACAGAAAACATCAATCATATTCAATCCGCAACAACTTACTGGTGATGGTTGCTGCCGATGTTGTTAACCTATCTGAAAAAAATTTAAAAACAAAGACTAATTAGTATCCATCAATTAAATAATAATAACAAATCAGTAGTGGATTTTCACTATCGATACTGCTTACCCGGACAAACGCTGGCACTGATTCTCGATGCCATTTGAACCCGCTTACCACCATAGTCCGTCATATACAGGTTACCGTATACGTCCATTGTCATCCCCAGAGAACCTGTGCTAACGACATTGTTATACGATCCATCGAACACAGTAATGCCGTACGTAGCTCCAGGTGGCCACTGCTGAATTCTCTGATTTCCGGAATCGAATACAAACAAATTACCACTTCCATCAACGATGATCGATGTCGGAGAGTTCAACTGTGCAGGATACGGACCTTGACCATTTCCACCAGCAACTAAAACTCCACTTCCAGCATTACGTGACCATCGAACCACTCGATGATTCCCGCTATCACTCACGTACACATTACCAGCCGTGTCAGTAGAAACACCTTGAGGTCCATTGAGTAGAGCGAGTGATGAACCACTTGCTCCATTTGCTGCACCTGCGACAAGAACGCCAGTGACCGAAGTNACATGAATATTATAGACAGTTCCTATTTGGTTTAGACCTATACCTGATCCAGCCGAGCCAGCCATAGTTGTTCCGGCGACAGAGCCATTAAGACCCCAACGTTGAATTCGATAGTTGTACTGGCCAACTGAATTGTAACCAGTAAAATAGGCACCAGTGTCGGCCATATAAATGTTGTTGGATACTCGGTCGACATAGAGGCCATAAACTGTACCAATTTGACTAGCAGTGTTACCACCAGCAGGGTTTCCGTAATATGCTGTGGCTGGTGGCGTGGTTGGTGCAAAGAGTACACCACTTGATGAGTCGCTGCCGGCCGCATATAGATATACTTGAGCACCATTGTTACTAGCGTAGACGTTATTGTTGGAGTCTACTGCAACACCATAGAATCCATAGGAATTACTCGTTGCCATTGTGGTCACTGTTTGGCTGTACATGGCACCAGTGCATGATAAGGGAGGAAGGGTAGCTATAAGAAGAAAGCGAAATTTGTCGAGGACATTGATAGTGCAGGGACTGTTAAGCATTCAAGTTCCCGACTGGTGCTGGATAAAATCGAGGTTATTTTTGTTGAAATCTCTCAGTGATAGCAACTAAATGATAAGTCAACTGAATGAAATTTTTTCTGCCGGATGCCTACTTTCGCTTATATATGCACCCAGGAGAATCATTCCAACAATTGGATCCGATCGAATCCGACATGCATCAGATCATGTTTCTATCGGAGTTTCTCTTATCCGACGAAATCCCATCGGATTCTTGGTTGCGATTCCTGATTCGGACCCCTAGTGTTGGATTTTATCGAATCCTACTATCGGAATCCGATTGGATTTCATCGTGTGATCAGACAGGCCTCTACTGTTGGGTTTAAAAGCTAATTCGTACTCAAATAAGAAAATAGGTTTCTTCCGTCGGATCCGTTACTGTTTCCACAACCTGGATTCCCATAAGATTTCATCGGATCGTAGGATCCGATCGGATTCGGTGTGGGATCCATTCACCTGGGCATGTAAAATGGAAAATAAGCTCATATGTAATTGCATTTTTAAAAGAATGGTTTATCGTATCAAGGTAAAACTGGATATTCTAAGTGGCACAGTTATTATATGACTCCTAAATTATTATATTGTACCAGAACGTACCTGTATTCGATAATGATATCTCCTTACTTCTTATTCTTCTCTCGTAGTCTTTTTGAAAAGGTTTCAAAAGTTACCTTCGTGAGAATTTAATTTCGCTGTGACCTGAATATTGTATTATTTATGGCTTCTCCTTTTTCAGACAGTGCGCATGAGTCTAAATTAATGGGTTTTGAGTCTTGTAAGAGAGGATAATCTTCAGTACCCAAGCCTAAGTATTTACCAAACCCACGTGGAACTAGAAAGAAATTTAGGTGGCGAATAGTTTCTAGAGCATCGCAAGGTTATGTCATCTATCCTTATAACATGAGTGATCGATTTATTTGTATCGTCTTTTGTGATGACAATAACCAAAGGGGGGAGGGGGCGGCTTGATTCGATGATCCCTGAAAATCCACTGATATCCAGTAACATTCATTATGTTCGTAAGAATTTAGATGATCTGTAGACATTAACGAGATTCATATTATGAAAAGTCATAAATCATATTATGTGGTACTAAAACTATAATGGCCATCACCACCTAACAGAGGTGGTAGAAAACTTTGCAATAGGGTGAGACTCAACCAGGAGTGTCCTTAGTAAAGGGCGGCTAGGGAACCACCCAGAATCTTGAAAAATCTGTTTTTTCTCTACAGCAGAGCTCTGATCGCTTCACTCATTCTTTCTCATGAATTGACGGCTATCTCCGTTATCCACGGAGCCCTCTCGAAATCTAGTAAATCTTATCATTATTTGCTGAATCGGTTTCATGAATCATACCTCCTCCTTCACAAACACGGCAGCCGTAAACATCCTTTGACTCAGATGAATTTCATTTTCTGTCATAAAATATCTTTTAACATATCAGCATGAGACCTATCGAGGGATTTCAGGTGATACATCGGTTCAAACCATTCTACCTTCGTTGTTGGCAGAAAAATGTTGCTCAATCTTATTCGATATTATAACAACAGATGATGTGCATGTAATTTGAGTCGGTTGCGAGAAGGCTACCAAGTGTGCAGTCACTTGTTAGTCAAGACTATATGCCTTGCGCAGATCAAAATGAATTATGAATGCCCTACACATAGTTCAACTTGCTTGTCGATTACTACGAAGATATTGTACTTTTATGGTTTTCTGAAATAAATGTTGTAGCCCTTTCTGGAAAATCGGAAAACATTAATTTCAAATTTTGACTTGAAATTTTGCATAGTTATATATCATAGTCAGACTATTTTGTTATGAATGTTTTAGATTTTTCTCTTCCTATTCTAAGATAGAACTTTTGCAATTTAGTCATTTTTATATAAGTTATATAAAACCGTGGATTAAATTGTCTTACTTCACGATATAATCGAATCCTACGATCGGAAGCTTTTACTATGCACTGTTATAATGGATATGAATGGGCTATGCGAAATTTCAGGTCGAAATATGAAAGTGAAAAGTTCTAGCGTGGCTCAGGGAGGAACACGGGATTTATTTAGACAACACCACGAAAGTACCCTATCCACATAGCAATAAGTTAACAGTCCCGATTCATTTTAGAGGATTCATAGCCACTCTATGTATATATACAAGGCACATAGTCTCGACTCAAAAGTGAGTGACTACTTAATGGTGATTCCTGTTGGGCCTTTGTATGGATATTAATTATCAAATGATCCACACTAATCCTTAAAAGAGATCTACATCTGAGTTCAAAACCCGATCCAGACTTGGGCAGGGTTGAAATCCACAAAAAAAATCTTTTTTTTTTGAACCTTATACTGTATCTCTTTTCAAGGAACTTAAGGTTGGGTTTAATGTATATTTCAGATGACTTCAAAAGCTCGATTTCATTCCCTTCTCATGTGAAACTTATTTTTGAAAATTGTAATCTTTAGTTAAAGAAAACTGCAAATTCACTATTCAAACAAAATAAGATAGTAGAATAGGAAAGTAAACAAATATAAACAACAACTTCAGATTGACTTAAAAAGGTGAAAATTGCAAGCAAAAAATATACGAATACAAATTAGCGTTTCCACNTTTCTAGTCAAATAAATTTTCGACATCATCATCATGCCCTTTTTGTCACAACTTATTCACTAGAATTCTCTATCATCACTGACACTCTCTCATTTAGGGCGGTACGGTTGATGAGAGCTTGATGGAAATGGTCCCAAATTTCACTTTTCACTTTTATTTTGAGGCACTAATCTAACAGTATTATCTACTTCTTAAATCGAATTTAGAAAATCTTCAAGTACGAAGTGCTTACACTGAAAAAAATAAGGTGTCACACGAAACCTCTGAGGTTTCGCCAAGTTCTACTGTACTATATAAGTGTCCGTAGGATCATACGAAACCTGTAAGAGGTTTAGCAATATACAAGGTTTTGTAAAATTCTTTCTAGAGTTTTAAAATATAAAAATGTTTCGTCCTGAACCCTTTGAAATTTGCGTTATCTCTGAGGTTTTCTCAAAAACACTTGTGAGTTTCGTATAAAAAACGTTTTGTGAGTATGCTTCGTGTAGAATTAGGGTTACGAAGTTACCATTACCAAGTCGTCACGTTTCGAAGTAGCTGGTAAGTTGTCCGTTACCAGTTACGTGCTTACGGTAACGGGCTGCTACGAGTTACTGGTTAACAGAGTAACGGATTGAAACACTCCTCTAATAAGAATCAAAAAAGGTTTTAAGAAAAATTACGAAATTCTCTAAAGCTCGATCAAAGCATATCAGGCCCGGGGAATCCATTAGTAAAATCCCTATTTCCACGATTTTCATATCATATTTTTCGAGAAAAACATTTTTCTCCTCAAAAACTTGAAGTGTTTAAAATAATAAAAGTTCCTGTATGAGAGTCAGATTCCTTGAGATCAGCTTGTTTTATTCAAACGTTTGAGAATTTCTTTTTCTTCCGAGAAAACCTACTTTGCTCATAATTGGAGGAGTCATTGATTCCGTCACTCAGATACCGTTACCGGGTAACTGGTAACGGAAACGTTTCCCGTTACTTGATGAAATATAACATTTCTAGTTAGGTCAGTTGTCAGATGAACAAATAAGAATGGTGAGTTTGATTTTGATAGTTAAAACCTGATGAAATATTTTATTTTTATTTAGATCAGTTGTTAGATGGGCAAATAATAATGATGAGTTCGATTTTGATAGTTAAAACCTGATGAAATATTTTATTTGTATTTAGATCAGTTGTCAGAGGAACAAATAAGAATAGTGAGTTTGATTTTAGAAGTTAGAATAGGGTGTGATTTGTTTTTCTATTTAGTTGAAACATTCCTTGCCGGTCGTTTCGCCGACCGAAACCTGAGTGATCTTACAGAGAAAATGCCTGAAAATTTCGGTATTCTATAAGAATTCATATGGCGTCGTTGAAACATGGAAATGTTCTCCTGGCTACAAACGTTCCTGATTTTTTCTAGTGAGCTCTGAGTAAGTTGGCATGTCTTTCCGCAAGCAGCGGAATGAATCATGGAAAAAAATTTGGGAAAGTTTGTGCTCGAAATATTGCTGCCATGTTCCAGCGATATGATGTGTTTCGCTATGGGATACAGTGATTCGCTCTTATGTTTTTTCTGGTTTTCACAGAACCCGGTTCTTTTTTTAGAGATTGGGTGGCTTTTGAATTGAATGCTGGTGGAAACATTCTTCCGCAATGGAGCATAGCATTCGGCGAAACTTACATTCAATGTTGAATCGTGAATTGAAAACAACTCCAAGTGAGAAAAGTTCGCTATTGACTATTAAAAATTAAGACTTTTTACGAAACCTCAAAGGATTCCGATTTTGTTACAAAAATCGGAACCCTTTAGGGTTACGTGTTGCACCTTTTTTTTCTTTCAGTGTAGCAGTCATGGCAAATATCTTTCGTTGACTACTTTTGAAATTTAGTCACTTTTAATCATTTTTTTAACATAAGAAAAATCTATTTATTCACAGTATTGAGTATCACAGCATATCACTGTCGCCGATTTTCAAGAAACAATATCAAAGTTTTCTCGGTATTGGAATCACTAAAATTATTTCTAATCCCAAGTAAAATTAAGAAAAATCTTGAACTATACGAAAAGGTATTGGGGTCGCAATCGCAGTCAATTTTTTGGGACAGAGATATCGATAATAAAAACGTGGTTCTGAAGGCGAAAAAAATACGATAGCCACATACTTCGATAAGCTTGAAAAGTAATTTTTTTTCAGTCTATATGGATACCATAGTTTTGCTCGAGTTTTGAATAATTATTATGTTCAAACTGCACTCACTAAGAATGGGAGAGCTCCTATATTAGTTAGAGGAAGACTGAACCTCAGATATAG
>OENT01003479.1:0-12204 GCA_900239685.1 Rotaria macrura | reverse complement strand
AGATTGACAATTAGATAGAAACGTTTGCACACTTTGCGAACGAAAAAATATATGAAGTATGCATCAAGATTATTCAAAATACGATGAATTAATTCAACAGGTATTGCAAGTAAAGACACATCCGCCATTATGTGCTTCCTTCTGAAAACAAATAGTATAATGAATTGTTAGGATTCCTAATGAGTATATGTTAACCATAAAAAATAACACTGTTTATAGCTTAGATTTTTCACCTTTCAGGAAAGCCATCATTTAACACGATCAATAACATGTGATTACATTATTTTTGTTATATCACAATGTACAGCATAGGCAATTACTGTTTTGGAGAACTGAACAATAAAATCATGGAGATGAGAAAAAAATTGATATTCAAAGATGACTTATACAGGACAACAACTTTATTTTATTGGTTGAAACTTTGCTATGCGACAATCGAATGCATAAAATAAATATAACGTTCATAAAGTTTTACGTACAGGGGTACGAAAAGTATTGTTTGATTTGTGAAATAAAAAACCTTCTTTTTTTTTCTAGTGACGCTCAACAACTTTTCTCTTTCGTTTTCTAGTTCACATTTTTAGTCGTCTAATTTACTAGAAATATTCAACTTAATAGATCTTCCTGTCGATCGTGGTCTCACTAGGAAAATAACTTGGTTTTGGTTCAAAAAAATAGAANTTTTTACTCCGTATATAACAGAACTAAAGATTAGTCATAAATATTATCTGACATCTCATTTTTTCTTACCTCTTCTTTTGTTATCATAAAACAATGAAGTTCTATGATAAAATGCTAATCATACACTCGTTTATATTATGGCAGATGTAAAAAGCAATATACTATTGATTCTTACTTTCTTATGCAGTATACTTATATACAAGTGAAAAATATTTCCTTTCGAGATAAAATGCGTAAACACAATGCTACTTACTAGAAAAATAAAGGGAAAAAGACCATGCGCCAAAGATTACGCAGCCTCTATGAAAAAATGAGGGTGCAGATTTCGACTCATAATATAGATGCCGGTGTCTGTATGCGCAGACAAAGACACTGATGACTTCATAATGAATACCCATACTGCATCCATACCCTCAAGATTGTATTCATTCCTTTGATTTGTTTGGATGATAGAGTGTGGGTGGGGTGGGTGTCTGGGCATGGGTGTAATTGCATGATCTCTTCTTTTTCACACATTCCTGGTGTCAGAAAAGCCATCTACCAAAAGAAAAATTGAATACCTTAGCCATTTCTTGATGAAATGTAATCAATTCTTTTTTGTTTCGCACAGCAAGACTTCAAGTTTTTATTCAAAAAATATCTTACAGATACTTCTCAAATGTCTCACCAGCAACCTCAATACATAATTTCATTCATTTAACAATAGTACCGAATACTTCGTTCAAGGTTTCTTTTTTATATTTTTGAATCCGTTCGTTACTCTTTCCTTTAAATCATCAATATCGTTGACCAGTGTCGCGTAGATGGATGTTTCAATATAACCTCATAAAAAGAAATCTAGGGGTATCAAAATGGGAGAACGCGGAGCTCATGAAATGGGACCAGAATTCCCTAGCCGTCCCCAATCAAACTGTTCATTTCATCATGCAGGAACAACTTTTTAAAAGTGGATTGAAGCACCATCCTGCTGAAATTAAATGCTTCTATCGAGTGTTTTCCGTCGTATGATTGGGTGAAAAAGCTTTTCAGCATATACGGATAATCATCCTTGCTAACAATGTCCTCATCAAAAAAGAAGGATGTGGATTTGGCTCTATCGCTTCCCTGTCTTCTTACACACCCACATCCAATAAAATCAACAGATATTTCACTACTTTGATAACCAGTTTCATTTCATGAATGACAACAATAAGAAAAGTAATATGACATTAGCTAACCTTATGAATTACAAAAAGACAACTGACAATACATTTGCCAAAACATCCCACAACAATCACATTTCAACAAGCATTGAAAAGTAAAATTGGTTACGACTTCATCACACAGAAGGACATCGAAAAAATATATAAACAGATTATACCAACTATTATTAGTACAGTGATTGAAACTTTTCATAAAGAAGAGGCTGCAAATTCGTTATATTGCCTTGGACGAGCCCAGAAAGTTTATGCATAACGAACATTCTCATTTAAAAAAGAAACGGCAGCCGAAAGGAAACCTTGCTTATTAGTGTGTTACGGTGATGTCGCGTATTGACATAATTTCTCTCTCTATATATATATATGTTATCCTCTATCTTCTTTCATCTTCTCTCTTTGATCTCTATTGGTATTTTCTTTTCGTTCTCTCTATATATATGTTCGTTCGTTTTCGTGTGAAGAGATACTGAAATAAAGTTCGTGTGAATACATCAGCACATATATCACCGTATATACATATATAAGTGAAAAGAAGGAAAACGAATCCTAACAAGTGTTTACATTGTTTGCTAGACATTCATCGGCTAATTCTTCTACTTTTCACGTCTATCGATTAATTCCATTGCAGATTGTGATAAATCATGAAACGTACGTTTACTCAAATCTACCAAAGTTTCTAGGTCTAAACACGATTGATAATACTGTCGCAATATGAACAGAAACGTTTGATGTTCGTTCAATACGGTGAGGAGCCGCTGATAGCCTCCATCACAGCAGTGCCCTGTTTGTAGGAACGTTTTGATGATCTGGAAAACATTACGAGTACTTGCTACGTGAAATGAGCACGTGAAGCGCCACCGAATAAAATACACGTAGCAGAAGACATGGCTGTTCTACAATATCGCACAAACGCAATCATGCCATGCTTCGAAACCACCGATTGAGACATTTTTCTCCAAAGAACCCGGTCTTTATCGACTACTATGCGAAACATCTATACAATGCTCTAACATTAAACTACCCAACGTTCCATGCACCAACAAAATAATTGCAATTCAATCAACTCCCGGAAACCCAGATCACTATCTATTTGACGACTGGTTATCTTTGAATAATTTGACCAAACGTTGACTTCATACGTGGGTCATTCAGAAAGTTTTTAGATTTGAAATACTGTTATCGTAGTTTGAAAGAATTTTATTATATTTGTTCGAATTAATGTTCTTGTGCACTAATACACTTATTCATTCTTTCGAACCACTTTTCATAACATTGGTAGAAATCATCTTTTTGAAGACAGTCTATTTGTGTTCTGACAGCATCATGAAGTTCATTAATATCCTGGAAACTTTTACCACGAAGTTGCTCTTTAATTTTANNNCAGTTCACGAACAGCTTCGATGTTTTCTGGAGTGAGTGGAGTTCTTGGTCGATCAGCACGGGGTTCATCTTCAAAGTGATCCCTGCCACGACTAAATTCAGTAAATCAATTGTAAACTGTGGCACGAGAAACACAAGAGTCACCAAAGGTTTTGTGTAATGATTCAAGACATTCCTCTTGCGATAGTTGTTTTTTGTAATCATTGTAAATCATAACTCGAATCTGTTCTCGTGTTAGATTCATGACGATGCAAAAAAAATGTCAGTAGTGAATCACTTAATCTACAAAACAACCAAAGGGAATATGTCTAAGAGCTAAAACTTTGTATACTTTCTTCCGAGACTTGGGTCTACTACCACAACTACCGAAGTCTTAGATATCTCTTAATGTAATAAAGAATATAAAAACTTTCTGAATGGTCTACGTATATATTTCACGGATGCCATTGATACAATATATACGCTTGATATTGAGTGGCTACGAAACCAAACAACAATGAAAAACCTGTTTCCCATAGTGTGGAATTGGACCTTTAGTGCTATTCTTTTAGTACTGTTTATACTGTTACTGATCGTAATTAAAATAGTTCAAGCAAAGATTTAACGTGAAATAGACAACGTCCGACAAGATATAGATAGAGTGATTCGCGACTTCTACAACTGATCAACAACTACTTACTCCATATAACCAGAAAACAAACTATTTAGTACATGAAATTAATTGTCAAATTAGCATTAGAATTTTTCAAAAATAAATAAAAATCTAAAGCCAAACACCATGAATAATATCAATACCATCATCACTTTCCATAAATACATAAAACCCATAGCCGAACACTGAAACCGGTAACATAATCCACAGTACAAATCATTGCAAACATGAGAGATTTTCAGTATTGAAATCATAACATGTTCCAACAAATATGTCTCTAAATTCAAACTCTTATCTTTGAAAAACACACCAAGAAAATCAATATTCAATGATAAAAACTAAAACCACAAAGAAAAAGTACATGACTAGCACAAATAATTGAACATATCGAAAAATAATGCGGGAAACAAACGCTACAAATCAAACGTAGGACCAAAACACACGAACTCACTGTCACTATAAAAATATAAGTATCCTCGTTTATCCATCAAATCCCTTCCAGTAACTAGTCACACACTCACTCAGTCTCAAAATCGCAATTCAGTGACCAACGAATTCATTCTTAAAATTCGAACTTACCGGTGCATACACGAATCGACCAGGAAACGTCCAGAAAAAGACAAGCACTCATGCCACTTCTATTCTCATTTGAATTCTTCCCTTTTCACTCATTGAAAACCTAGACCTCTACTCTCTAAAAAAATCTGTGAATTTCTACATAAAAAAGCAGGCTATATTAGCTTTTCCAAAAACCCATTCCCCATTAATACTTAGTAAGATCACAACTCAAAAATCAAGCAACATGCAAAATAGTAGCCGATTCCATTATCATTCTTAGCATTTTTCGATATCAGGATAGATAAAGTACAGAAAAGTAGCTCGATTTAATTCTGAGTCGATTGAAATCCATTTGATATCAATTCAGTTCGTTTTCAAAACCTTTTGACGCAATTTTTCCTTTCCAGTAATTGCTGAGTATAAATGTCGCAGTTAATTTTTAATCTCAAATTCATCTCTTACTAGTTTGCGAGAGCATATGAAATGTCCTTTGGATTCAGCATTGAATTCTGAATTAAATGATATGGGAATCAAATAAAACTCAGTCACTAAATCGTATTCCGAGAGAGATCAAAGAGTTATTTTCCAATGTGAGAGAAACACACAGCAATCCATCAAGTCAGTTTGATTATCGACGACCTGTCGGCTGGGCAGAAGTGATGATTACTATTCAGCATGAAATTCTGCGTCGGGTGACATATACATCGGAACAAGAGAGATAACAAAAACGAAATCTGAGAGCGAACAACGTTACAAGATGGATGAGTCATCGTGTCATCGATTGTTCCTCTCTTGTGTGGGATCATTCAATGTTTTTTTCTTCCGAAAGAAGATTGATATGTGATTTTCGACTTAATTCTGAGTCGATTGATATTTATTTGATTTCAATTGTGTTCATCTTGAAAGCATCCGATTCAATTTTTCATTTCCAGTCATTGTTGAGTAATTTCTGAATTATTTTTTCATCTCAGATTGATATGTTAGTTGTTTGCAGTGAGAATATGAGTTTCGCATTGGATTCAGCTTTGAATTCTGAATCAGTTGGCATACAAATCGAATGAAACTGAATGGCTTAGTCCTATTCCAAGTGGGAAGAAACAATTGCTATTGAGTATCAGAGAAAGATTGAGGAATTGTCAAAGTCAGTGTGATTCTACAATGACTTCTGGACCGAGTGGAAGGGTTTATTCCCATTCAGCATGAGATTCTTTAGCGTGCGACGTATACATGAGCTATAGAAGGAAGTTGAAATATTCGGAGTTTTTGCTTCTGTAAGTTTTGTGTTTGTGCGGTATGTAGTACTTTCGATTAGATTTGGGATTTCTTGTTAATGTTTGTGTATATCTGCTTTTCCTTCCAGAATGAGATGTCATCCCAGGTCGAGCGTTACGACGATCCTATACGATCGTATTTCGTCATGTTCCTTGCCGTCTGAATTACGACCGTAATCCGTCGTGTCGTATACGACGAGTTACGATCTGTTACGATCGTCGTAAACGGTAGTATACGAACATAAATGATGCCGCTTTGCTTTCTGATTATCATTTATTTGAATTAACAAAATCATTAAAAAACTACTGAACAACTCAGTTTTTTATATTAAAATGTTTTTATTTAAAAAGTTTGCGAGAAAAACAAAATTATAGTTTTAGCATTATTTAAAAATTAAAAAAGTAGAAAGAACTATGATTTAGTATTTTTTGAGTCAAATGTTTCATTGATGAAGAATGACCGATGTTGTTTGTACGTCAGGTGAATGTCTTTCATTTATTAGCCTCGTAGTTCTTTTATTAAGAAGTTCGCCAGTTTACGCCGGAAAAGTATCCGATGACATAAGCCAAAATTCTTTGAGTCCAGTTGAATTTGTACCGAATGGCATCTGCTGAGAACGAAAATCAAAATGTAGAGAAAAGGAAAATCATTTTCATACCTGTCAAAAATTTAAATCGTTCTTCATCAAATATGGAGACCGTATTAAATGCGGCTTTCCAGGTGGTAAAATCGAATTTTTAAGTTTGTAGCCCGTTTAAATAGTTTGTAAGATTTTTCTTGGATAATTGCCATAGTCAACTGCCATTTGGTCGAATAAATTGTGTTTGTCAAACATCTGAAATGAAGTAGAAAGAAAGCATTTAGCGTTTCACTTTAGTATATGTATAAGAATACCTACAGTTACCTAGGAAAGTGTTCACCTGGTTTATCAGCAGATTGTTCGAGAGCATTCCTGTTCTGAAATAAAGAAATTCATAAAACTTCAATTGAAAAAGAAGTTATAAAAAATGTAATGACATGTTTTCTCTAGATAAAGCCACGAAGTATCGATCAGAGAGCGAAGCGAAGAATAAACTGCGATTCGGATTCGATTCGATCTTATTTCTCAAACTTATATTTCACTCGATTCGTTTATATCATACTTATGTTTTTTATAATTCGATTCGTTCTACTTGTAAAAGATTTGTATTCTATTGTATTCGACAATAACGGAAAAAATTGAAGAGGTCGCTACTAACCGAATTCCAGAGAAAAAAAGATTAAGTTCGATTCGATCAGAAATTATTTGGTTTGCTTGATTCAACTGGATCTTCTTTCTGCTGGACTATGTTCAGCTTGAGAAATATTCAAATTGGTATTCGTATCAATAATTTCATCTGCATTGATGCGTAGTTTATGCATTAACTATATGTCACAAATAGATTTTTCTTCAACCTGCGAAAATTGATGTTGGATATTTCTCATTTATTTTTAGACGGCGACGATTGTTGTCTACAGCTCGTCTACTTTGCGAACATTTTTCAGCTCTTTCAAGAGTAACGAAAAGGTTTTTGATACACATTTTAAATCTTTTAGCAGCTTAAGTGACAAATAATACAAACCACATAATCGAAATAACAGAGTTTTGTATTAATGTTGATTAATAAATATTTGTAGAGTTGACTTTAAAAACAATTGATTTTCATCCTTTGCGTAATTATATAAGATAGAACCACCCAATAGCAATCAATTTACACGTATAGAAAAAAAGAACACATCAGATGAGAATGTGCCGTGGAACATACTTTCAGCATAATCATTAGTGCAAAGTTATAATTACTTAAGAAAGTAATAAACCTAGATATACGTAAAAGATCGCTGTATTTCGTGAATGATGTATTACTTGGACCCTGAATGCAAATAGGAAAAAACATAATAATATTAGACAATTAAAAGAAGTTCATAGAGGTTCAAAAAATTTCAGTAATTCTAAAAATATATGTCAACAATGTATTATTCGAATTTATTGAGGTTTCATGCATCGAGTATGTGGTAAACTTATTATGCATTTGGTTCAATACTTGTTCAAATTCTTTTGAATTTTACGTATATTCGCTATCTCATTTTTTTTCTCTTTATGATATTCTTTTTATTCTCTTGTGTCTTTGTCCAACGTCTTCTATTCGTCTTTAATAATACCATTTAACGTTACAGCCACATTAAGAGATCACATGTCTAACGATATTAAGCCCTCTATAAATCTCAACAGAAAAAATAGATCATGAAAAAATTCCTTTTATCTTATGTCTGTGATACGTTCAATTTCTTCTGTAATATAATTTCTTCTGTAATAGACGCATACGATCAAACTGCGATCGTATACGGACGTCGTTTACAACCGGCGATTGCGTGGTCGTAAACGAACAACGCAGAAGATCGTATTTCGCCTTATACTCTTGTCGTTTACGATGACTGTACGCGGTGGTCGTTTTCTGCCGTATTTTGTAGTTTACTGTCGTAAACGATCGTAGGTTTTCGACCTGGGATCTAGTGTACTGTGTATTTCTCTTTTGGGAAGGCGGTTTCATTGGATTCTGAATATCCCTTTGTTTATGGTCGTTCTACGGTAAACTATGGATTATGAGCGATTGGTTCATATTTTTGAGGATTCGGATTGGTCCTCGTGGTAGTTTCACATTGATTCTTTTATGTAGAACTTATCTGCATTGTAGAAAATATTTATTTACAATTCTATTTCGAGTTATCAATTATCAATAGAACAATTCATTACAGTAATATATTTGTGGAAAGAAAATCTGTTGACAATTTCAAGTGATATTTTTATAGAGAACTGCGATTCATGTCGAATTTTAATCAAGAGAAAAATTTTCAAGATCGTATTGAATCATTGGATAATCGAGAACTCATTCCTCGATATAATCTTAGAAAAAGAAAGTTTATTTCGACTAATGAATATGAAACGCAACAATCATCTGACAAGTCAACATCTTTATCATTGATCATTGACGAAAATACCCTAGTCTCGATTGAAGGTATATGCATTGCTTACTTTGATAGACAATGAATGTTGAAATCTCTAATTAATTGTGTTTGATTGATATCATCAAATGCTTCGCTTGATAATTTGTTCTTTATTCCATGATTTATCTGCTGATTTAGATGTAAGCCAAGTTCTCAATCAACTCATCGAATATTTCGATGATAGAACACCAACGAAAAAAGAAGAAATAAAAAACTTAATCAATGTTATATTAAATAAATTACCTATGCTTAAATATGTCAAAGAAACAGATCTGTTCCTCTTCCGAACAGAAACACAGATTCCATTATTAATAAAACAGTTTAGTTTTATTATTTTATATTATCTATTGAATATATATTGGCCTCATCTATCAGAATCACCAACTTCTAGACGTTTTAAAGCATTTTATCACTTGATGCAATTATTGATCACAAATAATGTTATGCTCAAATTGGCTCAAGTAGTCGATTCAAGTGAGTTACAAGATGAATCCGATTATTTGTACCTGTGTCAGTACTAGGCAACTTAGATTTATTCGAAAAAAATCTAGGACTTTCATTTCTGTCTTCATCAATGCTTTGCGTTATCAAACAAATTAGTTTTCATGATCAAATGAGTTTTTATCTCAAACCAGAGTTCGAAGCGAATGACAAAAGTGCCATTCGGATTCGATTCGATTAACTGGAACCTATATTCGGCTCGATTCGATTCGAATCGAGTTGATCATACTTCTTTTTCTGTTTGATTCGATTCGGCTCCTTTGTAAAAAACGCAAATTCTATTCGACTCGGTTCGAATCGAGTTCTTACGAAGAAAAAACAATTCGATTCGATTCGGCTCGTGTTCTGTTCAAAAAGAAAGAATTATTGTGTTTGAAATGACTTTAAAAGGAGTTTGATCTTCAAGTAATGCAATCCGCAGACTATTTGTCGAATATTTGCAAATCGATGACAATGATCCACGAGCAGTGTTCTTAATGAAAGAGTGTATCCAGCAAAAAAAATGTTCGGTACCCTAATGAAACAGAATTTACAGACTGTTTTACACGCTGCAGAAAAAAAACAGTGTGTACGCTATACACACTGAAATTTCATTGTACACTTTGTTTTTAACAGTTTTCGAACCTTTATGCTTCGAAGAAATTTATCTATTGGGTATGGTCAGGCTGTGCATGAATCAGAGTGTTGGGTGAATGCGTCAGTTGATATCTTTCATTCAGTCAGATCTGTTTTTCGTTTTTTTGATTTAAAAGCATTTTACTTTTATGTATTATAAATCTTCATGTGCTTGTTAAAGTGGAATATGAAATTAAAGTTTTATTTTGTGACAAGACACCAGTTTTACGGTTCTCGTACACTTTGTACACCTTGGTCTACAAAACAGTGTGTACTGATGCATGGTGTCCTGAAAAACAAAGTGTACCCGTGTATCCTATTTCAGATTCATATTAAGAATATTGTCCACGAGTAGGTGTTTCCCAACACGAAGCCGATGACGATTCATCATCGAATTGAGATATGATTATTTCTAATGTAACTCTAAACTAGAATCACTGTTAATATACAAAAGTTTAGAAGAAGAAAGAAAAAGAAATGAACAAGAAAACGCATTCTTTCTTTGCTACCCGTTATCTGTTCTTTCGAATAAAGTGCACTTGTCCATATCACTACTCAAGAAAAAAACGAGGTCGCTATCGACCGAATGAAAGAAAAAAAAGTTCAATCGATTCGTTTCGAGCAGTTTAACGAACTATTCTATCCGATTCGCTCGATTTTTTAACTCTTATATTCGATTTGATTCGGCTCATTTTTAAAAACCTTAAATTTGATTCGATTCGACTCCATCAAATTGCAAAAACATTTCTATTCGATTCGAGTAAAAAATCAAGATCTCATTCGTAATCGACTCGATTGGGCTGAGGCGAATCGCATCGAGTCTAATTATTCGTCTAGTCGATTCAGTTTCGCCCTCTGTCTCAAACTATCTGTTCATATGATTCTATTGATTGTTTGAGAAAAATTCAAGTTTCTTGTCTATTTAGATGATATCTGGTTCTCGTATGTGATAACTGGAGTATTGTATTTAATAACCGACAGAAGTTTATCCTTAACGCAAAAAGATGTTACTTCTTTCGCCAATGTAATTGAAAATCCAATTGAATTAATCGATACTACCGGTCCTAATTTTATTCAATTCTTTGATTTATTAAATCATACTATTCAAAAAACAATCGTGATCAATTGTTACTATAAACTGTTGAAGAAGGAAAAATCCAACATAACACACAGACAGATTGAAAATTGTTTAATCATGGTAATCGATCGCTTAAAACATCATTTATATACAGGAATTTTGCCACCAAATTATTCTGCACTTACATGTCTCAATTGTCAAATAATTTTAAATGATGCACCCAATTGTTTGTTTCACAGAATTCAAGACATGATCAAGTGAGAACTTAAAACATTTTTCTGTTGCAGTCGTTCACTTACAAATACATCAAGAGAGGGTTCACGAGTACATCGAATANTTCGAACGCACATCATCTAAAACCACTAAACCCAAAGTTTTTGCTCATTTGCATGGTCTATACAAAAATTAGTCTATACTGACTTCTTAGCGGTACCAGCCGACTCCCAAAAAGTAATCAAAATTTTCTGAGAGATATTTACCGAGATTATACTTTATCAACCCAGAGAATTTTCCCTTGCCATATATCAAAAGATAGAGTATGAAAGACTGAAAAGAATGAGCTATTTAAAAAATTGTATATCATCTATTCACTGGGCAAACATGAGCGGAGAAGGATTCCCCCTAGTAACGTCGAAAGCAAAATTGTCGAAGCTGAAATATCGAAAGGTAATAATGCAGAAAATACAAATATCGAAAACTCAAAGGTCGAACTATAAAAACATTGAAATGTAAAAATGTCCAATACTAGAGATATAAATGAAAAAATTTCAAAAAAATCTATATATATACAGAGAATATTTTCGATGTTTGAAATTGGCGAAGTGTCACAGACACATACGAGAGCGCTATGTAATTCAACCGAGGATGACACCATCATCCAATTAATGCAACGTAGTATTCTTAAAATTGTTGATACCGGCTAATCAAACAATCCATTCTTAGCTGACATATAGATCTTTGTTATTAAACAAATTTGAACAAGCAAGGCAAGAAACTTATGTTCCATGAGAAAACGTCACTTTTTTCCTAGTTTTAGAGTTTCACAAGTATACATTATCGAATCCAATGGATACATCTACTAATGTAGACAGCAATATCTCATTCATAACATCGAACCAAGCTCAACGACTGTTAGTCTTGAAGGAAAAACAATGTTTTATACTTTCGCTATTTTTCTCTTTCGATCACATTACATTTCGACATTTTTGCTTTCGACGTTACTAGGGGGAATCCTTCTCCACTCATGT
>OENT01003478.1:0-12208 GCA_900239685.1 Rotaria macrura | reverse complement strand
ATAGTAAAAATTTGGTTTTTAATGTCGAACAATATAATAATCTTGTTGGTCGGATAAAAAGATTAGTTGTTTGAGTCATACGATGGGAGAGCGTTTTTCTTTATCACTGACAGTGACCTTACGCTTTTCGCTCAAGGCTCATGACAGTAAGAAAATTCTTGAAGAGGACTAAAGAAATTTGGTGTTTCTTGAACAAAAATTGCTTTGACGTTATCAGGTAAAAAGACAAATTTTCGTGAATTTCTGTTAGTTTCCAGATCATCATCTGCTATTTAAAAGCTTGTAACTTGGTATGATTCTATGAATGATTGATATACTCACTGAAATAGTTTTACTAATACTTTGTGCTCGAATGTATTTTTACATGCTATTGACATTATACCTTTGAAGTAGAAAATGGGTTTGACTTATGATCGTGTTGTGATTCTCTATAGTGGTACAATACGAGATTCAAAATAGAAATTCAGTCATCAAATAATATTTTCAAGAGCTTCTATAGTCATTGGATTATATCCCTTGGCTAATTGTTGAAAAATTAGATTTAAGTTATAATTGAAACGAATTATTCAGTCACGAGAACTATTAATTTTAATTTGATATTCACTCTAGTTGCTGATATCGAAAGATTTGATTTGAAAAAAATATTGAGCCTATCATAGAATTAAACTTGACTTCATTCGGTCTTATCAATAATATATTACACATGTATAAAAATATTTGCTTGTGAAAGACTTTCTCCTACCTTATCTATCAAAAAACCAAAAATATGATCGAACGAAATTCGTTAGTGATTTTCATAGGAAATCGTATTAAAAATATTTAACGGTTTCAATCGAAAAAAGAATGAAATATGTGAATAATATTATAGTTTTTAATTACCAGGGTTCTTTCGATTGATTTTATTGCACAAGATGAATGCCTGAATAATTACCCTTACCATAAGCCATGCTTTATCTTACCTGATACAGTCAATGAGTTTGAAAAAGTAACACAATTTGCATTGACAACAACTAGCCATCATCGCAGAAAAATACGAACATTTCTCGTAATCTGTTTCATATAAATAATTATTTCTAAAGCACCATTAGTTATTATAAGCTATTGCGTAGCAAGAAATTGACATGGGAGCAAATTGTGATAATATTTTTCTCATTCATTTTATTCAAAAACATTTGAAAAATCTTTTATAAGTTTTCTTTTCAGTTTTACTTGGAGCAGCATGTCATCGAAGATATTTTCTAGCAAAGTTTGAATTGATCAATATGAAACGAATTCGAACTTCTTTCATCCAGTCCAAAAAGCTAGTTAGCGCAGCCACGTTGGGGCTAAAATGTGGAACTCACATATCTATTGATTCATAATGATAATAGAAAATACAGAAAATGTAATATCACGAACTTTTAGCATCGTCGTTCTCCAATGAGCGCCCAATTTGTTTTTCATTGTTGCTATTCACTCGTTAGTTACCGTATTTCGTTGTTCATTTTTCTTAATTTTACATTTTTCTTATTATAAGCATGGAAGTAAACGGTAAACAACACACTGATATAAGACCATAATATAATGCTGGTTGCTATGGTCTGTAATGGTGGGGGGAGTCGGCATCTGTAACCGGGGGGGGGGGNGGGCGTCTGTAACTATGAACTATGCCTGTAATGAAGGGGTGGGGAGCATCAAAATTCTCACTCTTAAACTTACACTCACTATTTTCTTCGAAAACATGTGAGTTCCACAAAATTGAACTCTATCGTGCTATAGTTATGAAAAGTTTTCCAACTAGTCTAGTTCACGTTGAAATGTTAAAATGACGTCTTTGGATTATTGTAAAAACTTTCAATAAATACGTAATTGCCGATTTCCTGCAAGTTAGATAATTCCAAATCGAAGGACCTTAAAAATTCAACGTCATTGTAGGTGAAGAGAGAATCAACGAAAATTACGGGTATTTTCATTCTGTAGATACAAACTTGGAATCTGCCACTTTCGATTCTTGTTATTTCATTTATTTATCTTGTTTGCAGTCTCTCTCTAATACAATAAGGCTGTAACATTTGGAGGGAGACATGCAATGAAGTGCATTACACTTTAGAAATTTTTCAAATTTTTTTCTCCGCCAAAATATCTTGCTTGTTTAAAGAACTATTCGTAAAATGAAAAGGGAAATTTCAGCAATCAAACAATTTCGTTGCAACATTTAACTCATCTTCTTTTTCTCTTCATCGAATTCGTTTTCTGTACATACGTAAAACTTGCATGTCATTGGTATTTGTTCGTAAAAGAATTCCTATGTTGATTAAAACATTTTCAAATGCCATTAAATATAGTGTCTAAGTTGCGGTTAGGTATGCAAGCATGGATGTTTACTTCGATTTAGCTCATATCAAGATTATTGTGAGAAATTTATTGAAATTTTGAAAAAGATAATAAACGATAACAAACTCCATTGGTGAAACTGAATACTACCCATTCAGAGAGAAGTTCTGTTGCTCAAAAATTGAACGAATGAAAGAAAAAAAATGAAATTCAATATTAGACATCCCATCCAAAGCATAACTAAACTGATCATCTTGTAGATCATAAATAGATTACAATGTCCTCAATCAGCAGAAAGAGTGTCTATTTCGAATGTGAAAAGGAATTATAATTTTTTAAATGAATGATTTGTTCATGAAATTCTTTATTTCAATAGTGACATGTTCTGTCAGTTCGATTTAAATGTTATAAAAAATCTGAAGATTTCTTTTTTGTCGGCTTCCATTAGCCACACAGTGATGTCAAACTAACATAAGAAAATTCGACATTTTTTTATATTTCTTCTAAGCCCATGATTCTAAAAATCTAAATTTATGATCCTAGCAGAGTTCCGAAAATCGCCGAGTTTACTCGCCTCGCCTCGCCTCGCACCGCCACGAGGCGAGGCGAGTCGGCATTTTCTACACCGCGGCGAGCACGAGTTGACTTTGTAAATCGCCGAGTCGACTCGCCTATACTTAGAATGTTATTTTTGATGAATAAATGGAAAATCTTTAAGGATATCTTTCGATTTTATGCAGCTCTTTCTAAGCGTTTCCATTTGTAGTGAAGTATATCAAATCGGGACAATAACTTAGTGTGCAGGGTGTCACAACAATCAGCTTAACAAAGAAAACTGTATACCCCTACATAGTGATGAACAAATTATCTGATATTTTTCGTGATGGTAGAGGATACTTCGAAGTTTCTATTCAAGTGGCAGCAGCTTATTAACACACTTGAAAGCTAGTATCATCTACTTGAACACGGAGTTTGATCTTTTCCAACACACTTCTATCAGTCGTCAAGCACAAAAAATAGAAATGTATCCAAAAGTTTATTCACAAATTCCAATTTTTAGAGATTGTCATACTGATCGTTTTGGTTAAAAAGTTGTTCTATTTTTATCAAGAACTAACGGTATCTGAGTCATAGTACAAGAAAATATCGTATGCTTGACTAGCACTATTTGCCGTTCTCCAGTATTTTGACTCGTGGAACACCTTTTCTTGATGAACATAGAACATCTGTTAACCAACATGATCAGCAAATAAGTCGTCTAAAAATATGATTCTTCAGTAAGTTCTCGAATAGCGTTGCTGATTTGTTCGCTGTCTAGAGGAGTACTTTATCAAACTTCAACTAAAGTCACTGGTGTTTTCAGATCTTTTCAGTGCAAACAGATTTTAGAGGATTTTTCGAAGTTAGATAAAATAGAGAAAACTCAAGGATTCAAATAAAGAATTACGTAATTTTGAAAATCTAAGAATAGGGGAATTTGCATCCGATCATAGAAACCCCAATTATATAGTTTATCTTTTGCATAGAAATGTAAAATTTTCTCTTTTCAATAAGGGATAATAATTCTAAGTAATGTTATTAAAACGTTTACTGATGAATTAAAACTTTGAAGTATCTCTACCATTAGAAAAAAAATAGTTCATTTGATCACAATGCTGTGCAGCTATGCTGTTTTCTTTTTGCTAGATGACTTTTAGCACACTATGGATACACGTATATTTAATTATTGAGTCTAGTCCAACTATTGCACTGATGCAGTTCTCAGAGCATTGTTTAAAAGTTCAGTAAAATAAATGAATGATCTTTATTTATATGATTATAATTAATATGTTTGTTCTTTTAACTTATTTAAATGTGTAAAATGTTCTTTATGTGATTGTATAAAATAAAAAGACAGTGATTATTATGGATGGTTGAAAAACTACCTAAAAACAACTATTGTGAAACACGAACTAAAAGGAGTGTTGAAGTGTTTAGGGTAGAAATTTGCAAACCCCCCCCCCCCCCCACACACACAGACCGTTACCAGCAGGTGGTTCTACCATCACAGACCGTTACCGAGAGGATTGAAAACCGTCGCACGAGTGATAGACGGTCCCCAATGGCGTCACGGAACGTCATCGATCTTTGGTACAGGATTACTGCATATATGTCACTAATTTCTGATGAGAGTAAATTATCTCCTTCTTTATTCCAGATCTAGTAGGTCAGTGAGAAATCATGACTAAATGAATAGCAGGGTTCATGAAAGAAAGCAAGATTTCTGTGACTGTTAAAAGCAATTACATCGTGTTTCACATTTTTAATTCCGTAAGGGAATGCGCTAACAGCTTTTTTTTCTAGTCTACAAATATACCTGCAGAGCCTTATCGAAAAAGTCAAAATTGTTCAGTGTTGAGTGTTGACGGAGATTTACTACTGTGAGGTTGATTGTATAGTATGCGTATAAACATCGGAATGCAAACCTATTTAGCGTGAGCACAGCCACACCTTGTCTTCTAAGAACACTTTCAGTGAGATAATATAATCAGCACCATAACTATGCATAAGAATCCGTATTCAATTTAAGAATGCGATCCCGATTAACTGATTTATTTGAATTATCTAATGTGCATCCATTTCAAATCACTCAGCTTAGTGAAACTGTTTATTTTCTACAATTCTCGATTAAAGAATCGCGCTCGAGTCATGGATAGCAATCAGAAATCAACACAAGTGGCTGGTAAAAAACTTCCACGGAGCAACCCGATTATCTTCGAAAGCTACACTTGCACTAGATTCTTCACCAACTTTTGAATTCTTAGTGTTAGTTGAACTTTAACAGCACACAAATGTTCGTCATCTATGGCTACTTACAGAAGACTAAGACGAATATTGGGCATGACTTCTGACGTATGCGGCATCAAATTTGCTTGGCAATAGCGCTTACCCTTTTAAAGTCAAATACATGAAGAAACAAGTTCTCAATCGATCAGGGCTTTGGCGAAATATTGAATCCAGAACTCCTCTATTTTGAATAAACATTGTCACTTCTCTCGAGAAAACATTCATATGAGTAAGCATTCGATACTTTAAAAAGTTGTTGACGCCCGAATTCCAAAAACTCTTCCACCTATGATATATGTTGAATGAAACGATATTTTATGATCCTAATTTCAAGGACTTGATTGTGGTTTATGTGACATGAGTGTTGTAGAACGTGCTAAATGTGCTGGATATATTATAAAGTAGTCATTAGTATCTCGACAGAAATGAATTTCGAAAATTTTGATTAACTTGTCAAATGTAGTGTTCAATATTGACAAAGATTTTCAGATTGAATTCTTAGTTGGATGGAAACTCAAAGTCGACATGTTTTTTCATAGATATAGAAAAACAAGGGAAAATATTATTTTTAGGACAGTGGTTTGCGATAGCGGATCCATCTTAGTATGTTTCACTTTCTCTTTTTCTTCTTATTAGTTGTATCTTTGATAGGATATATGTCAGGCCATTTGTTTATTTGTTCTTATGCTTTTGCTGAACTCTAGGTATAAAATTAGTCAATAGTCGCAATGCAATATTAGACACAAAACTTCAAAACCCACGTATTTCTGTTAACCATTACCCGGACGAAAAATAAAACATTATAGGATGAGGTTTTTGCAACTAAATCAAAATTACAATTGAATGAAATATTCTAAATAAAAAATGTCTGATTTTTATTGAAATTGTAATAGATTTATAGGATTTCAATCGATTATAGTTTTGATTTGTATGTAAAAAGATCCGCACATAATTTTTATTTTCAGTGGATACGTTTGTTGTTACTCGTTTCCCCGCTCCTTCTACTACAGAATTAAGAGCAACGAGTATATTTTTTCTCGAGTTCGATGTCAGAACGAGCAAAAATCTTCATTTGTTAACAATTATACATAAAGCTGCGTTGCTTCTTAGTATTTTTCTTCTCTTGCCACAGTTATTGCTGTTTTTCTCTGCTTTTTTTATATCACAAAGCATCTCGTCGATCGAAGCATAACATTCTCATTTTAATTAAGAACCTGTCGATGAGTGTAATTGAAACAATTGTTGTCGTAAGAAAAGCAATGATATTACGATATGTCATCTGATGTATACGATCTTCATTTGATTGGTTGTCGTAGTTCTATTTTTAAACATTGACTTTTTACTATAGTATGAGAATAATAGTGCACAGGGGAAACAACAAGTCTTCTCTATCAAATAGAAAAGATACAGTAGAAAGTCTAAGGAATTCTTGTATGTGTTTAACTTCTGAATTCTGAAGGACTCGAAAATACCCAGGTCGATCATCCACTGAAGGAAATATCCGTATACAGATTTCTTACGGCGAAAAACGGCGGACGTATTTTGTGACCGTTTACTATCGTCATAAACGAAGTGTTTCGATGATTTACGATCCTCATACACTGTGATCGTGAAAAATCCACGTAAACATTAGCCGTAAATACACGGTAACTGTAAACGATAGTTGGATATCACCGTAAATGATCGGATACTATGACTGCAAACGGTTTAGAAAACGACTGCCATTTTTTTACCGCATTCGTTTGTAAACGGTTGTTTACGACAACATCTATTCCATTTCACAATATCACAAGGAGAAGACACCGGAGCGTTTAAAAATTTTTAATCAAACAACTGAAAAAATCAGATGCTGATAATATTCCCAGCACAGCAAGAGCAGGGTGGAAGCATCGGGCTTTGTCTCACCTGGCCTATCCTAAACTAATTTCACACTGCTCTCCAACACCTCTATAAACCAACGAGAACGTCTGAGAAAAATCCAAAAGCAGTATATTGCACATTTTGAAACGTCATGTGTAAGGACGGAGAAGCTGTCGTGCCCATTATCTTCCAATTTTCTAAGTGAAGAGTTAGATCCTTTGTGCTACGTTTACCCCTCCAGCTTGTTCTAGATACCCCATATGTGTTAGTGCTCAATTCAATCCATAAACAGACATTCCTAGTAGATCAAGCATACCTACATGAAAGTCCTTTTTTACACGTTGACTTTGTGTAACAAATAAGCCCAGCGTCACCTTCTCCTACAATAATTTAATCTTACAAAACATGCAGTATTCGATAAGTGAACTGCCAATTTGACAGCCGAGGGGAGGATAGAAGGATAAGTCTTCGTCTCACCTGCTCGCTGGTAAACTGAATTCCCCCTATCCTCTATCTCCCACATAAAGAAACAACAATTTCTGGAAAAAAATCCCAAACCAGGATTTTACGCCCTTTGAAAAGTTATGTGTAAGGACAGAAGGGATGACTTGTGCTTCTTCTTCCAACTTACTAAGTCCAAAGTAGAATGCTCACAGCTGTCCCTGCTACAATTCCATGTTCAAGATTCTTCATCTCCTTCAGTGATCATTTAGACAAGTAATTACACTCTCTTAGTACATGCTGTGTATCTAACTGTCAGTTCTTTCCCTCACCTGGTCTTTGTCTCAGCAAATCAGCTGAGCATCATTTGCTGTTGCGAGATTTTCATCATACGAAAACGCTACTATTCAATACTTGAATTACACATTGGACAATCAAAGGAAGAATGCAAGGAATAGCCTCTGCCAGAATAGTTATCTCCTGACCGAACTTTGTACTATTCTCTTTGTCCCCTACGACGCGACAACCAATTCTAAAAGAAAATCCACTTTCAGGGTTTCTTTGATGCTCTTCGTATTTTTAGGATTTCTCACGATTTCAGCGGACTTCAGCATCCAAAAGTAGATGATTATTGGTTTTGGCATGCTCTTGATCGATGGGGTGAAACTGGTTGCTGTGCGACGATTTTCACAAAAGGTGATTTGGTTGTGGGTGTATGTGTTGGTACGGGGTGGCTAGGGTGTAGGTGTGTTCTTCTTAAAACAGAACCCACATGCACACAGGCACATTTAAACCCATACCTTGGTGTTTGTTGTGAAATTATATTTACTCAACTTCTCTGTTATATAAAGCTGCTACACAATTGAATTATCATGTTTCTTCGGCGAGTCTCTTGATAGGAATAAAACACAAGTAATTGTTCGTATATTTATTACTATTTTAAATGGACGCTTAAGGTCGCAGAGGAACATACTCTACATTTATCAAATATTTATTATTTTACTGTTGACATTGAAATATTCTGTCTTGAAAAAAATCTAAAAGGAACTAGTATATCATGACTATAGCTGCTGTACAAACCTTTCTTTCAGAAAAGAGAATAAACGTTGAACAAGCAGTATATTTCTTTCTATTAATACCCTACATTTAAAAAAAGAAACAGAATGTTAAATAGTTGTCACGTTACCAAGGCGTTTTTTTTTCTTCTCGACTGTTAGCAACAAAAATATATGAATGATGTATTTTTCTCTTTTCTGTTTACTATCATTTAGATTTTTTTTCTTTCCTGGTTATGTCAGACGCATCGAAGTCACAACAGCAATTTCCATTAGAATTTCTAGTTCAAGTTCATCCCGGTTATCCAATATTACCACCAATTTCACCAAGGAATCACTCAGTAGAACAAGAAAATGCAGCATCAAATACTAACAATGGTGGTGTTGAATGTGGAAAAATATCTATAGATGTAAAAGATTTTTGGATTAAACTTCGTGAACATATAAACACAGAAAAATTAAAATCCTTTGATAAACATGGAAATCAAAGAACATCAAATAAAGTTGTACGAATTTTTGTTTCATCAACGTTTACAGATTTTTTTAATGAACGTGAAGTTCTTATTAAAAAAGTATTTACTGCTTTACGTGATGAAATGGGACCATTCGGTATTCAAATAATTGATTGTGATCTTCGATGGGGTGTAAATATGATAAAATAATTCCAAGCATCATTTTTAACAATATTTCATAATACAGGTTCCGAAAGATTCAACAACTGAACAAACAATTTTAGCGTGTCTTGAAGAACTCGATCGATGTTTAGAAGATAATGGTCAACCATTTTTTATTGGACTTATTAGTGATAAGTAAGATAAATCTCATTTGTTTGCTTTTGTTTTTCATTTGATTTAGATATGGTTGGGTTCCAAAATTGAATGATTTACCAAAACATATAACTGAAACATATTGCTGGATTGATGGAGCATCAATAACATTAATGGAATTTATTCATGGTGCATTTCGTAGAAATAATCCAAATGCATTTTTTCTAATCCGAAAATCCGAAACTCTTTTGAAAAATCTTCCTGAAAAATATAATGATAAATTTCGTGATAAAGATGAATTAAGTCAAAAACAAGTAAAAGAATTAAAAAGTCAATTATCAGAAATTATATCTCCTGAACAAATATTTTCTTACGATTGTTCTTATAATGGCTTAGATTCATCAACTGGACGTGAAAGAGTAAAACACATTAAGTTTGGATTAATTTGTATTTTAGCTAAATTTCTATTTAGGTTAAAATTGATGGTTTACAAGAATTCGAAGAACGAACAAAAAGTTTTTTAAGTGAAGCTATTCGTAAATGGTATCCAGAAAATTTTAATGAAGATAATTCAATTAATATTGGTTCGATTTCTATTTAATTAATATTAAAAGGAATTCGTTTTTATTTCTAGAAGAAAAAGAGATGAATATATTTCTTCTCAACAAAACACAATATTACATTGATCGATCCGATGAATATTCAACGATTTTTAAATATATAACAGGCGATCATAAGGATTTCATGTTAATCAACGATAAATTAAAAACTGAATCAGATAAACAAAATAGTCAACCTTTAATGGCTTTATCAAGTCAACCAGGTGATGGAAAAACAATGTTACTTGCAAAATTTTTCTTAGATATCGAGGTAGCTTCTTAAACAAAATATTTGTTGAAATTTATTTTGAAATTGATATTACTATAGGAAAAAATGAAAGACAAAGCTATTATCTATTGTTATTTCGCTGAGGGAACATATCAAAATGGAAGTCATTTCATATTAACTAACTTACAACTAAAACTCTTAAAATATCTTGGTAAATATAATTTAAAAATTAACTTCAATGAAAAAAGGAACGTTCTCTTCACTATTTAGATGATAATAATATAAAATCTCCAAAAACGAATGAGAGATTTCACGTTGGTGATGATACATTTCTTGAAGATGCTGTTGCTGCTATACCGATACCAATTATTATTATTGTCGATGGATTGGAAAAAGTAATTCAAGGTGAATCAAATATTTTAAATAGCAAATCAAAATTCTTGTAGGGTGATCTGCATCATAAGCGAAATTATGAGAATGAATTTCCGTTCCTTTGGCTTTCCTCGTTACTTAGTAATCATACATATATTATAATTAGTACACAATTAAACTCAAATTTACATGAAACAATACGCAATCATTCGCATTATGTACTAGAACCTAAATTATTAACCAGTGAACAACGGAGTTCATATATTGATGTGTTTTTTCATAGTTTTAATAAAGTAAGTTTAAAAACAAAACAAGAAAATAGACAGATTATTTAGCAAAATTATTGAAATGCAGAGTTTCGGATACATCTGTAATTGGTATGTTTTTGTTTTTACTTATGTAGATTCTTGAATCAGAACAAAAATCACTACTTTTGGACAACAAGGGTTGTGAACATCCTGTTTATTTATCTTATGTTTGTGAAAATCTTCGGCAATTTGGTGATTATTCTCTTGTTACCAAACGTCTCAAAACTTATCCACCAACCTTAGATGATTTACTTAATTTTCTACTGAATGAAGCTTATGAAATTATTGACAATCGACCACTTACTGATGCGGTAATTTTCATTGAAACTTTTATTTTACATAAAACGAAAAAATAATTTTAGTTCTTTAAATTATTACTTGTATCTGATATTGGTTTAATAGAATCAGATATGGTTAATATGCTTCAACATTATTTTAATAGAAATATAGATGCAAATAATCGAATAGATGTAAATCAAATGATATGGGCAATATTAAGAAGACATGTAAAAATATTTCTTGATACAACTTGGATCATAGGAAGTCAATATATTATTTTTCGTGATTCATCAATTGTAAAATTATTACGTCAACGTTGCTTGAATGATGATGCAAATGAAATACGTACTCTACATGCGTTTGTGGCTGAATTTTATCGAAAATATTCGTCGATGAAAAATACTGCAACATCTCGTGTGCTGTATCATTATGAGCAAGGGCATATGTACCAAGAGCTTGTTACATATTTAGGTTCACAAGAAGGGCGTATTGTTACTCGACATGATAGAGAAAATTATTTACGTGTAAGAATATTTATTTTATTAAGAAATTTTTCTTTTGATTTTTGTTTGATATTTTTAAAGCGTCGTCGTTGTACAAACACACTTGGTTCTGTGGATACTATAGATAATCAACGTGCTTATGCATGTAATGTATGTGCTAGAAATTTGAAATTAGGTCCATTTATGATGCAAAAAAGTCCATGTATTATTTGTTCGAAACATATTCCTCCAACGACTTCGACTGAAATACCTCTCGAGAAACGTGAAGCACGTCTTTGCCAAAAACATGGTACAAATGATTATTCACAAAATTTTAAATGTATATTTTGTAAAAAGCTTCAACCAACTCCAACAGGAGAATCATCAACACCAGGAAAAGGTCCTTTACCATTATATATTTGTTGTGAATGTTGGTTGGCAGGTGGAGGAACAGAATCACATTGTTCTGGATTTGCTTTGGACTAAATAAAATAAGTCTTCTTTTTTTCTAATATCTGTTTTATTTGTAATCCTTAATTATCTGTGATATAGCTTTCTTTTTTCTTTTATTCATATCATAGATAAAAGCTGTTAGCGCAATCCCTTACGGGATTAAAAATGTGAAACACGATGTAATTGTTTTTATCAGTCACAGAAATCTTGCTTTCTTCCATGAA
>OENT01003477.1:0-12210 GCA_900239685.1 Rotaria macrura | reverse complement strand
AGTTACTTTTGTTTCTATTAATAACATCGCATCTTCAATCGAATACAAATCCGCTTTCAATTATGTGGAAAACGTTTCTAGAAAATTCTATTAAATCGAGGACCTTTTTTGATACACCATACTATTTAATGATATGCAACACAAAATTTTACTGCCAAGCCTTATTTTTGATATTTTCTATTTTATTTATATATACAAATTTCCAATTACACGAATATGGACTAGTCGATACTATGCGCGACCACTATGAGTATTCTTAAATCGCAATGAAACATATGCAAGTATCCGAAAGACAACAAACATTCCGAAAAGAACTACAAAGTCCCATTCAATATTGATTCCAATATCGAACTGTTTGATTGCTTCATTACTGATAAATGTACCAGTGAGATTATTTTTACACGAAGGAATAATTGTTCCGTCGACACAATTATAAATGAGTCCGCCTTTGAATTCAAGTTGAAGACAAGCATCATAAGCATATTTGAATAATGACAACCACTTTCCCCAAACACCTAGCCAATGTGGTAGATTTCGAACAAAAAAGCCACCGAGTAACATTAAACTCATAAGGATTAGACTCCCAACCGCTATTGCATGCTGTAAATTTTTAAATGTTGCACCCAAAAGTAGACCAAGTGATTCGGCCACAAGAATCGCGAGTAATTGAAAAAAAAGAATAGCAATAAAAATACCAAAATTAGGATTAATGTTTGCCATCCAATAAGCGATGATAAGAAATAGTGTTGGTAAAACGACTTTCAGTGGAGCTTCAGCCAATGATTTAGCAACAAAGTAAGATGACAAACGATACGATCCACTTGCACGTTCTTTTTCAATAACGGCACGTTCAATTGGAAATGAAAATATACCTTGCATCATCGTTTGCAAAGGCCACAATGTCATAAGAAAGAACATAAACGATGATCTGTCCTGTATAGTATTTTCAGCGAAATCCATTCTAAACCAACACATACCACAAATAATAGCTAAGCCTAGTGCTTGTGCAAAATTCAGAATTGTAAATTGACTTTTGCCAGTCACTCTGAAAGCTCTTGAGAAAAGAATTAATACTTGAGCTAGAAATCCAATGGGCCATTTACTTTTGTTTTTCGTTGATATTGAATTCACAGTATCGGGATCAGTTAGATCTTCTTCATTTCCAGATGGTTCAGCAATCAGATATTGTCCAGCATCTGATGAATATTGTGATTGTAATTGATTCGATATAGTATTTACAATTCCAATCGTTCTATTTTTCAGATAAGCTTCTTTGAGTTCTTCGCGAACTTTCATATCTTGATAAACAAGATCCATCATATAATCAGCTTGGTTGTAATGCTGTGGCGAATGATAACCCATTGTGGCAAAATAAGGTAGAGCATCACACGGTTTACCCTAGAGAACAATGAAGAAATATATCTTTTAATAGATTTAATGTGTGACAATATTTACCATAAATATAGTTTTTCCATCTGCTAACAGAATCAGTTGATCGAATGATTGAAAAATTTGTGATGATGGTTGATGAATGGATGTTATAGATAATATTTGCAAATTGCACGATCATTCGCATGTTTTAGTAAAGATTTTAGTGCAATGTTTTCAACTCGATATTCGTGTCTCATTGAGAAATTTCCAACTACGCAATTTTCTCCTATATACGTTCAGATTCATCCGAATAAGAAAAAAAACGTAGAGAGACGTAAATTTTGTATGACTAACGAGGTGACTGAAAATACTGGCTTTTAAACTCTTTCAAATAATTATTATTTTAATACTGACACAGAATATATATCACTTCTATCGAATGTGAAAAAAATATTGTAGCTAAAAATTGATGCGAATAAAGCAAACATTTCGTTGAAATCTGCATGTTCATCTATCTTTGAAAAATCATAAATAGGCAACTAAAAATTCATCTCTATACCGAATTTAAACACAAAAAAAGACACGGATCGTTGTAATAGATCATATGATGAATGAATGTTGTCAATGAGAGCCAAGATTATTGACATTGGCTTCAGTGGTTGTGAGTGAAGATTGTTTTCTGTATAGAAACTCTGAAAACATGTGGACGGTGTATTTAACGTCGTGCATACGAAGCAAATTTCTCTACGTCTTTTACGTATCGATTGAATATACGTCGCATTAAATTATCTATTTATTCAAGATTCAAGCGACAATATTTTGAACATTTTCTGTTTGTTTAGATTTTCGAGAGCTTTGAATGAATTCGAGCTCAGAATAATTAATCACACACACTCAAGTGAGAAAATCGATTCTTACATCGTGCTGATAGATAGAATAGGCTATTTCTAAGGTACAACAACAAAATATGTTAAGAACGCATGTCGCATATTTTTCTCAGTACCATCGCTATAATGGACAAAGGAACAGAGAGATAGAGGTGTTTTCCAGCCTGATTGTAATTTATTATCAATTAGGATTACCACTAATAAAAAAATCGTAGTTTCATAAAATATTATAAGACTTTAATTTCTTGCAGCGCCATCTTAAAGATAAATATTGTCTCAGTACCAAGATTGATTTATTTTGACTCTGTTACATGTAAAAGCGACTCACACGTGTCAACATTTTTCTAATGTGCGGAAATTGATTGGTGTTGGATAATTCTAACAGACTTAAAAAATATTGAAATGCTTTTTTCGCAAAATACCGCTGTTATAGTGTAAATTATACTGATCAGTTAACCGGCGTTAGTGTTTCGGTTCGAGTTACATGGAAACTTAACAAAATACGAGTGACTAATTCATCCGTCTGTAACAAGACAAAGAAAAACTAGGTGTGCCATGCCAGTTATTTTAGAACAGCAATTCTTCATGATCTGCGGGAGAGGTTCTAACTTTTGAAAATCTCGCTATAGTACCCTGTCAATAGTTTAAAACTGAAAGTACTACTACTTTTACATTCAACACGATAAATAAGATGTCTTAATATGTTTCTCAGCTTGATAAAGTTTCTGTACTGAGAATATCATCTCTAAAAAATACTCAGAACTCCTAAGTAGAACAAGTTTGAGTGAAATTGTTGGTTGTAAAGAAAAATCGACGTATAAAAATGTTGAAAAAATCTGTACTATAGCATTACATTAAATTAGAAAGATAAATATTTGTTTTTATTGGTTAAATAAGAACAAAACACAAACATCTTGATATTGTTGATTTGTCGTTTCTTAATCAGAGTTTTTTTTTATGTGGAGTTGAACAAGCAATCAATGAAGTCTTCTAAATATTTCTTTTGTATTTTCTGGATGATATCACTGTATTCCTGTCGATATTTTCAGGCATTCTATTTTTTTATACGAACTGTTGACTTATCGTTCGTATTTAATGATTCAAAGTCGCCTTTGCGTAACTTTCATGAGTTCCAAGTAGTCATATCCGACATGCTACTTTTTGCAAATGTAAAGGTTTTATTTATTTTATTTTTCATAGAACTCACGATAGAGCTATGATGTAATTAAGCGGTGAAATAATGGACATCATCAGATCCATGAGAAAAGTGATCGTTTTTCTTGCTACAATTCTATTATAATTAGTTCAATAACAGAGTGCAAAACGCTTCAAGTATGCATACATCAATAATTCTCATACTTATCTCAAGCGTTCATGACTTTGAGTTGTTAGGAATTTTCTTTCTAAGCAAAACAAGTGGATTTCTATAGTCTTCTCTGATTTGATTTCAGTCTCGTGAAAAAATATCATGGATTTGTGCCAGTCACATTCAAGATCCACATTTTAAAGCTCAGCTCTCTTCGCCTGTTAATAATATCTAATCAAACGAAATCTATATCATTTAATAGATAGGCCATGTTATATTTGAACGAATCTCTGATTGTTTTTCCTTGCGAAGCTAAATCACGAAGAATATCCATCAAAGCTACAGCAGATGTACTATCCAAACCAGATGTAGGTTCTTTCAAATAAATGAAAAAACTATTGTCTACTTTGAATTAATGAAAAACTAGAATGCTCACTTACCATCAAGAAAAATAACACTTGGACTTGTCAATAATTCTGTACCAATACTGACACGTTTTTTCTCTCCGCCAGATATCAACATTATTGGTGTGTCAGCACATTTTCGAATATGTAATTGATCAATTACTTTTTCCACCTGAGCTAATTTATCAGTTTTAGATAAATCATTTGGTAATCGAAGTAAAGCGGTGTATGTTAACTGTTGTCTTACGGTTAAGTTTTCGAAAAATAAATCTTGTTGAAGAACATAGGCTAACTTTCGTTTCATACTTCTTTCATAACGATGATTATTAAACCAAATGTTACCCGTAACACCAGCCAATGCACGACCAGCCAATGTATCGAGTAGTGTTGTTTTTCCACAACCCGATGGTCCCATTACAGCAACTACTTGACCATGATAAATTCGTCCCGAAACATTGTCAAGTAATATTCGTCGAATGAATCGTTCTTTAGATGAATGATCAATCAGTTTTGCAGGAACTTTAACAAATTTCGAAAGATTATGAAATGTAACAGTGATGCATGCAGATAATTCTGCCAGTACTTGAGCATCATCCACAGACATTTGAACTTCCAATGTATCTCCTCCACGCATTTCGATGATTTGGTTTCTTTGTGGATGATCTTTGGATTTCGTAGTGGTATCGACATCAACAGGAGTGACTGTTTCAATATTTGATTCATTTGTGCCTTGAACAGGGGGCATCTTGTAATTCATTGAAGACTATGCAGATATATTATTTTTAGTATATGAAATGAATATACTGTATTTATACTGTATTGAGAGCGTCATTTTCAGGCAAAGAATCAATGAGGTCGTACGTCAACCTGATGGTTTGTATTATACAAACGTACTGCTCTGTCGTGATAGAACGTTTACATTTGTCATTCGTTAATCATGAGAGGTATTGAAAAGGGTTACCACGATTCAATCGTACTCTCCGCCTTATCAACGTCCCTCATATAACTATACGAAGTAAATAGCGACGTTCTAATCATGCTTTGTATTCGTTAAGGTTTAAGGATTTTTTTCTAGACTTGAACGAACGTCGCAATGGATCTGACGACCTATTTATTTATTTTATTAATTGGGGTTATTGTGTGGTACCTCACAAATGCTTTCATATTAGAGAGTCTGATTGATCCAGAAGATTGGATGTGTAAAACGAACCAGTTGCGCTGCTCAAATAATGAGTATACGACTCTTTAAAAAGTCTACTGTAATTTGCATACTTTTAATAAGCAGATTAATTCGCGGATAAGAAACTATTGAATCTCTCTGTCTCTCATTTTAGAGAAGTATATTTGTAGTAGTAGTTTGAACGTCAAATAATTTTTATTAATCAGCCAAAACGATTAAGCGTAGTTCGAAACTGAAAATTCACAATGGTTTAAAGACGAATGCTTCCGTAATAAAGCATTTTGTTTCCGAAATCAATCGTACTGTCTAATTGCTTTCAATTTTACAAATAATATGATTGTAGTTGCACCACTCTGTTTTGCTTCAACCCTTTCGAAATAAGTATAAACGAAGGAAAAACTAAGCTTTTTACAAATAAGTAGATGCGACGATATGTATCTTTATCGTTTATGAATGTCATTTTATGAACTAACAACTACTGGAAAACGCCATTACTTAAAACGGACCGTTGAATAGTAAAGTGAACAGCTAATTGTGTAATCTTAATTCAATGAGCAAGTAAGATAATTTAAGAACAACTGAAGACTCTGTTGTGTCATCGTTAAGAAGTTTGTAAATGGATTTTAGGAAAACATTTGAGTACCGCCGACCAACAAAACTCTATCTGAAACTGATAGTAGAAATCATTTCTAAGAATTCGTTCTTATTTAAAAATCAATAACTAATACTTCGATCTAGCAACGAAAGCATTAGAGAAACCAAGCAACTTCGTATTGCTGACATTCCAAATATTGATTCATTTGATATCTGTGTATTTGATTAAGATTGAGCCATATTTTATAGAACGATGCTCTATTTGTCGTACCTAAGCATATGGTATAGATTGAATTGTAAGTCAAATAGAAATAGATCCGTTAAGCGACGAAAATAGAAAAGAAAGACACACTTTATTCGACAATATACATATACTCATCTTGGCAATCATAGAACAATGGATAGTTTTCTAATCGAGAGAATTAATTTTCAGAGGGAATAAACTCTATAAATCATAGCTCTGAGGATGACGGATGTCTTAGTTTTGATTGCAGTAAAACTAGCAATGAAAAATTTAACGGCACATTTCGTGAAAAATGCGCTTTGTTAAGATTTTCTTGTAAAAGTTTGTTAATGTGTTCTACGTTGTAAAAAAACATTTTGTCATTTTTTCTTATGAATTTTGTTGTTTTCATCAGCCGAATGGTAATCTAGTAGAATATCAATATAAAGCTTGAAAACATATTTAGAGTAGAGCAAGTCCATTGAGTTTAAAAAGTATATTTTCGAGAACTTCTGTGCTACTTTGAATATTTAGAGAGGGATGTCGTTGTGGATTTTCTGGTGGGAATGTAGATGTTCCTATCAGTGTGACTTTTTATATGGATAGATGGAGGTTGGACGCAGATACTGCTTATGAATATGACTTAGGAGTTGGTCAAGGTCCACGCCTATTCGTGATAAGTTCACTAGCTCGAAGATTTAATCGAAATTGTGAGTGACATTAGATTTAGCTTTCGATGCAATCTTAAATAACATTTGTGCATCTCTTATAAGAGAGGATTGCGTAATAACGATTTATCGAACGATGATTGGATACTATTTTTCTAATGATTTCATTGTCGTATATCTGAGGGATTCGAGTTTGAAAAAATCAAGCATGCACTATCATTTTTTACTAGGAAATCAGAAAATAGACGAATCACAAACAAAATCTTAATTTTGAACAACTGTATTTATAGAGTCATGCTTCTCTTTTTATTGTTGTTCAACATTGAGCTGGCGCTTTTTCTGAAGGTGCTTAAAAGAAACATAAAGAGAGATGTTGAAGTCATACGGCATTCAGTACTTATAGAAACTCGTTGAAACTTATGAACATGAGAGTAGCATATTGATACGCTTGAAAGCATTGGAAAGCGTAGGAGTCAATGGCATCACATTCAATACTTATATTCCTTCTTATTTTATCATCGATTAGACAACAGGATATAACAGTAATCCAGGAGTATCGAGAATCTTACGATACATAATCTGCGAGCGACAATAATTAGTAAAACAACACGAAAAAAACATTCTTGTTACCAATTGATGAAGTTTTTCACAGGTACGGTTTAGTTACTGATATAAGTGCAGTATAACATTCATGATCTCCTGTTTTGCCTGAGAACAATAGTGCATTTAGTTTAAGTATTTGAGGAAGGAAATCATATTTCTTGAATTAAGAATTAAAACATAATATATACGTATGTTTCAACGATTTGATAAAAAGTCGATCGAGTATACGGATTTCCTTTTGAGTCATTGAGCTCAAATATTAAGATTTCTGCCAGTTAGACACTTGAACAGTGAAATGATCGACGTTGTTTATGTCGTGAACGTTTCGTCATCAGCCCCGCTCACTGATTCTAAAGAGAAAGAGAATAATCAACTTGTCAAAGATTTTTCTCAGACGAAATAGATGAATGACAATGACATATTCTAATTAAAAATAAATAGATCAGAATTTTTCTTTCTCGTCGGTTACTCAACGACATGAATGACACAAATTGTCGAATTCAAATGGATGTCGTTTCCTTTCTGTCAGCAAATCAATATTCACAGAAACTTTTGATCCAACGTATGTAGAAAACATTAAAAAGATCAAACTTTCCAACATCGAATACTGATTCACCGTATTTAAAAAAAGTCTCTGCAACGATACTCATGATAAAATTATACAAATGAAGAGAGACTACAATTTTCAAATTAAGCAGTAACTTATGAATTATGATGTGTTAAACGAGTTATTTTATCACTACGACATCGTATTGTGAACGCACTGTCAACATGTTGAAACTGAGTACAATCACACGATTAAATGGTCGTTGATCATATCATAATAATATCTCAACTTTTTCGTGTCGATAACCTTGCAATTCGATAATATCTATTACGGACGCATTACTCATCAACATATATATCGATTGATTGATATAATCTTTTAAACAACTATTATGAATGTTTATCATTCGATGAAACATCTATGTCACTGTAATTATCGATCATCTGACTATTTTACATTGACGATGAATTAGTGTAATCTGCGCATGTACTTTGGAACTTGATCAAGAAAACTCACACCCGTAACCATAAATTGATTAGCTCTCTAGGACTCAAATATTGAAGGGTCATTATTCGAGATTTTATATTCTATTGGAGTAGTCGAACAATTTTGTCATCATAAAAAAATATTTTGTCCATGAGAAAGATTTTAATAAAAGAACGAAATTTATAAACAGTTTATCTATTGTAGTGCATAAATCTTTTCAAGTTCTATGGTATATCATTGGCAAGCTAATGAGTAACACCATTTTTAACCTATTTTGTCATCGACTTCGTTAATGTAAAACAGTTGTCAGCATTTCAACAGTATTAATATGTATCAGTGTAAAACGTTAAAATAGTTTCTTTCGTAGTTAATAATCATAGTTCTATTTGTTTTGCTATTTATGCTTATTATTGAACAGTTCTTTTCCTTGTTACGATTTTTCAGTCTAGAAAAAGATTCACGACATCTATATGCACGGTTAGTTTAGTTCGTGAATATTTTCTTTTTGACAAAGTCGTCGATCGAGTATTTGAACATCGATCGATAAAATATCAATATGAGTGAATATAGAGAGAGACACTATAGTATTTATCGATTATACGGTTGATTTACATCTATTAATAAATAGAGCATATTAAGTATGTTCAATTTATTGCGAATAAATTTTGTGATTTCATCTTGATGCAATGAAGAATATAAAAGTATAATTGTTATTGAAATTCTTATGATTAACGGTTGTTCTTCGCGTTCAGTCATCTTTTTTCGCATGTGTATCTAATTATGAATATGTTATTGTTTTTGATATTGTTCATTAGAATGATATTCTTATTTTCATGCTATGTGTTGATGAATGTATGATGATATTTATCTGTCTTCTGTTAAAAGTTTTTTTCTTACATGAAATTCGATTTCAAATCTATTCGATCGAAAATTGGAATTACTTTCCGAGTTATCTTTATTTTTCAGCGGCGTCTAAATGATACAGAGAATTAAATTTGTGCAATTTCATGTTACATCAATATTATAACCATGTAGCGATGTAACCACGATATTTTTACTTCAAAACATATTTTCTCTCATGTCCACTCAAACATTTATAAATGAGCATCATTGCCTAATTATGATAAAACAATCATTTAAAATTTATATTCTGTAACCTGTCAACATTGTTCTGTGGAAAACTGTGAATCTATCAAAATAAATTCTATCGATTTCCGAAACTATTTCAGTCAATTTCAACGGCATAAGCAAAAATGATTTTCATGCATTTTAGTACTGTATCACATGAGTGAAAAAGAGTGTGGATGTCGATGTGAGCTTAGTTTCAATGAAGGACAAAGTCATACCAACACTCACATCGCAAACAGATTATATCCATTTGTAATTTTTACTTTTAATTATATTCACACTTTATTTTATACAAAAAAAAGTACAACAGACAGGAGAATTAGCTTAGAAATGAGAAATGTTACAAATATTGCAGATTACACGTATCACGAAAACTGCTTGGTTAAAGAAAACTTGAATGTTTCTCATCTACGTAGCGGTTGTACGTTACTTTGTCAACGGACATACGCTGGTACAAAATTCACTTCTTTTTATTATTCTTCACTAACAGTTGCTTTCGTGATTTATATTTTCCTTTGCATGCTTTTTCAATCATCTGTTCTACTGGGTTCCATTTGTAATCGCTCGTTGGTGCGACAGCAATAAGAGTATTATATTCATCAAAATAAAGTGACTTTAGATGATATTCAGTTTGGATACGCTTGATATTTGTATGTTGTTTACCAATGAATAGACCAATGCCATTCTGTGGAAATATAAAGCGTCTACCGTTTTCAGGCAATTCGTTGTTGGGAGCAACATATTGGCGTCGTGGATATACAGTGATAACTAGACCATTTTTGCTTACCACCTTATCAATGTATGCATTGATGTAACTTCGCGACTTCATGAGTTCTGCCAGAGGAATTTTTAGTTGTTTGGCTCGTTGAACGGCATGATGGCTGATACGAAACACATCAAGGGAAAAGTCACCATAATAAGAATCATTATAAAACATTACATTTTTAATCGACTTGGCCATGACTCTACAAATAATGTAAAGTTTCTTTGTGTAAGAAAGAAATTGTGACAATGCTATAGAAGTTGTAAGGTTCGATTTGTCGGGTGTGTATGAACAATGTTTATTCACAAACAAACAGTTCTTCTGTTAACAATAAAAACCGATATATATATACAGTCAATATTGCACAATAATCTTGACTAGATTTTGCGAAATAACTTGAACTATAATCAGTTTTCATCGCATGACTCTAAAGTGTCACAAAACAAAGATATTTTTTCAAAATAAGTGATAGTAGTATTTCATTTCTTTATGAAAAACATGACGACACAAAAACAAACATTTTTAGGTGATTCTGTTTCACTCAAGAGAAAAGAATTAGCTTGACACAAACTTCACCTCACCTTTTTGTTGGTGTTTCCGATTGTTGATCTGTATAAAAGAACTATAAGAATTCGTGAAATTGCTGCTAGTTTTTGAAATGACGAACGAACCAACTGTAATAATGGATGTCACCACAATATGCGTATTTTTCTTCTTCTTCTTTATTATCCATGTATCTCAGTTAAGACGATTCAATTTAATAATCTCTTTTCAATCTGACTTTATGTTGAGGGTGTGGACGTCACTGTCGTTGAATAGAAAGTTCACGATCAAAAACACCACAACTATTACCATGGCTTACAATGCCATATTCAAATCAACACCAAAATTCATTAATACATCCACACAACAACAACCAGCAACACATTTTCGATTGAGCAGAGCACTTGATTGTAACCTAGAATGTCAGTCAACATGTTTCTATATGACAGAATCTATGAAATCTGTATCCAATTCCATACCTACTAATAAGATATGCAGGTTATTTGGCTTGTGCCCTTCATATATTTCATTGAACAATAATTCATTGTTAATTTGCGTTTCAATTTTTATCAAAAATATTTTATCATGATAAAAATTTGAAAATTTGAACCAATTTTTGCATATTATACTACTCTTGATCTTATTCTTCAAGTCAAATGACAGAATCAAAATTCATACAGTCAATATCTTCTACGTGATTTCTATCTGCACAATTATTTATGAATGAATAACCTTCAGCTCTTTTTGTTATTTCTAATAGTATCTCTCGTGTTTGCGCCTCTCTTTTTGAAGGACTAATATGTATACCCATATTCAAAAAGGCCTTCAACGGCAAGGTCCTAAGCAGCTAGAAGACAAAGACGAATCCATTTGTTTGTTTTTTACACCACCCTCGTTTCTACTTCATGTCTATTCATGCATGATCGACTGAGACTATATAAACATTGATCCATACACAGATTTTCTTCACTCTCTACCTTCATCACTACATCGTATACCCATATTCAAAAACAAGCAACGACGATGGCTGAAGCTGCTTTTCAACAAGCTGATCTCAACCAAGATGGTAATGTAAGCCTCGACGAATTCCGTCAATTCCTCGGTACGTTACTTTCGTTTCATTTTCACATGCACTGTTACTCACGATGATTTGTTCTTTCAGGAGCTGGAAGCGCAGGTGCTGGTGCCAGTTACTCTGCTGGCGCAAGCTTCGGTGCTGCAGATTCAAGTTTCGAATCAGCATCTTCAGGTGCCGCTGATTTCAGTGGTGCTTATGGAGCTTCATTCTCTGGTGATGCAGGTTTCGCTGGCGGTGCTAGCAGTTTCGAATCATACTCAAGCAGTGCCGGATTCGGTGCCGATGCCGCTGCTGGTGGAGCTGCTTTTAGCTCAGGTGCTGCTTTCAGCTCAGCTGCTGGAGGTGCTCAAGTATCACAATATGCTAGTGATGCTCAAGGTCTCTTCATTGACTCAAACCCACAAGTCATTCGTCGTGCAGCCGTCGGTG
>OENT01003476.1:0-12212 GCA_900239685.1 Rotaria macrura | reverse complement strand
ACGCCGTCTTTAAACTGTCCATCATACTTGTCACCAGCTACCCAAGTAAATACACCTTCACCGGTCATATTACCCTTCACCCAATTACCACTGTATTTATTGCCATTCGCATAATAAATGGTACCTTGTCCATGTTTCAGATCGTCTTTGAACTGGCCATCATACTTATCACCATCTACCCAAGTAAATACTCCTTCACCCGTTCTCGTACCCATGACCCAATCACCTGTGTATTTATCACCATTCGCATAATACATGGTACCATGTCCATGTTTTATATCGTCTTTGAACTGGCCATCATACTTATCACCATCTACCCAAGTAAATACACCTTCACCGGTCATATTACCCATGACCCAATCACCTGTGTATTTATCGCCATTCTGAAATTTATATGCACCACGTCCATGTCTCATGCCGTCTTTGAACTGACCAACATACTTATCACCATCTACCCAAGTAAATACTCCTTCACCTGTTCTCGTACCCATGAACCAAGCACCTCTATATTTATTGCCATTTGCATAATACATGGTACCTTGTCCATGTTTCAGATCGTCTTTGAACTGACCTTCATACCTGGCACCGCTGGGACGGGTAAATACGCCCTCACCGGTCATTTTATCCTTGATCCAATCACCGGTGTATTTGTTACCGTTCCCGAAACGTATTGTACCCACTCCATGTTGCATCCCGTTCTTGAACTGACCAACATACTTATCACCATCTACCCAAGTAAATACGCCTTCTCCATTTCTCTTTCCATTGACCCAATCACCTGTGTATTTATTGCCATTCTGAAATTTATATGTACCACGTCCATGTCTCATGTCGTCTTTGAACTGACCATCATACTTGTCACCGGCGGGCCAAGTCAATACTCCTTCACCCGTTCTCGTACCCATGACCCAATGACCTCTGTATTTATTGCCATTCGCATAATACATGGTACCTTGTCCATGTTTCAGATTGTCTTTGAACTGGCCATCATACTTTTCACCGTTTACCATAGTGAATATACCTTCACCTGTTCTTGTATTGTTAAACCAATCTCCTATGTATGTGTCGCCGTTGGAAAAGCGATACATCCCGTATCCATGCTTAACGCCATGAATTACCTGACCCTCGTATTCGCCGCCGTTTTGTAATTTTAAGTTGTGATATTCTGTTATGGCAATATGTGGATCAGAATATGTGTGTACTATAATTAGAATGATAGGTANAGATTTGTACCTGTACTGTTTAGTCAATTCGTTACAGGTTTTGTCTAAGTTCGTTAACCAATGTTGACTACTGATTAAGTCGGTTCCTACCCAAGCAGACAAACATTTGGAAAAATGCTTTTAAACGCACAACCGGGAACGCCGATTGGGAGTCACTAACACTCATTAACAGCACGCAAGAAACGCGTTTTTTACGCAGAATTTCCACTTTCCGAGCGTGAAAACGAATAAAAACTCTAATTTTGATTGCTTTAACGCATTGGCTTTCAAGTCGTCGAATAATTGTGCGTTTTAACGCTCTGGACTAGAGTTTTTATCTGTTTTCACGCTCGGAAAGTGAAAATTCTGCGTAAAAAACGCTTTTCTTGCGTGCTATTAATGAGCGTTAGTGACTCACAATCGGCGATCCCGATTGTGCGTTTAAACGCGTTTTTCCAAATGTTTGTCTGCCTGGGTAGCGTGCAACGATCCTTTTTTTTCTATAGAGTTGTGGGAAGCGGTTGCGGTTCTATAGTTTTGCTTTGAATAGGCAATCAGTCGAGGATGGCGTTGAACTGAAAATGTTTTATCTAAAGAGGTCTTCAATTGATTTGGGTTATTGTGGAGACAAATATTTATTTTATGAAAATGGCTCTCACTGAGAACTTCTCAGTGAATTCGATTAAAATGAAATGCTGAATATTGATTTCTTCTCAACATTCGCTAATGTTGAAACTGTTCGCAGCTGAAGTTCGATTCCGATTTCGTTTTAATAGTCAAGTGTTGAGCTTTTTTATGAATTTAATTACTTTGTGGAATAATGTTGCTAATTATGCTTCTATGATATAATTTTGGGTGATTACTAGATTTTAAGTTTACATCTTTCTGTTGTTTGATATCTACTGACCGTTCTGTGTTGTTGTTGTTGTTTGTCTTGCATTGGTTGGTTTTTGAGCATGTGTACTTGGGAAAGTAGTTGCCACTCTGTTATTTCTTTGACCGTACAGTGATTGAATTTGTATTTGATCCTAGAAATTTTTCAAGAAAATGTAGTTATAATTATCCCTTCGTATAGAATATTATTGATGACTGAATTTGTTCTGTATTTTAGCAATCTTGTAAATTGATAGAACGCTATGAAACATCAGATAGCAAAGAGTGAATGGGAAACTTACGGAAATTCTTAATTCTGGGGAGGTACTTTGACGGATTCACTGGTTATAAAATCACTAGTGTGAATGCTCGCGTTCTGTTTTATCCTATTCTTCCTTCTATTTTTCATATTCTTTGTCTGGTACATACTGATACAACCACATGCTCAAATGATATGGTGAGTATACGCTATGCTATCATTGTGGATCAGAACGGATAAATTGAGTTTCTCATTCGAACAAGATTAAAAGTATGGCGAAATTATTTCCTCAGTAGCCTGAGTCATGATAGTTTGAGGTTGAACGCAAGCAAATAAGTATGAGCATAATTAAAAAAAATATGAAAGCAGATTTGAATTAGGGATGCAACGGTGACGATAACTGTTAAAATCGGTAACCGGCGACCGCTCCAACCGGCAACCGTTTCCCGTTATAAGCCTGTATTAGCCGATATAAACCGGTAATACCGGTGGAGCGATTACCGATTGGAACGGTCACCGTTGCATCCCTAAGTTTAACGCTTGACATTCAATGCTGGTGGAGACTGCTCTGTCTGTGATTATGTGCTTCTTTTGTATTTCCTGTTCTCTGTTTCACTCGCTCTCTTTCTAATATAATGAGTAATATGGTGGAAGCGTCGAACGGAGACGACATCACCAATATAAATTATTGGACAATTCGCATTGAAGAGGTTGTTTCGAAACATGCTCACTTCATTGTATAAATTCTCGCCGAGTATTCGAAATTGGAATAGGTATCATGTGAAATTCAAACTCAAGTTTTAAAATCCAGAAACTTTCGTTTTGGTTTAGTGTTTGCTTCAGACTGTACATTTTGTTCTCCATGAATCTAAAATACCATGTTAATACCATGTTAAAGACAGGAGTTATACGAAGGAATTTCAATACAAGGATATTTTCAAAGCATCGACTGCAATCACAATTAACTGCTACGATAACTAATGAAGACCGCATCAGGAACGAGCAAGGTGGGATTCAACATATTTCAAGAACTGAAGTAAAATTCATGTGAGTTGGATCGGAGACGGCCTACTGCTTTTCGTCACTAAAACTATTGAAAACTGTTTGTTGTATGGGCTGAGTAAAATTGAGTTATTGTTTCCATAGACATGCACAGGACTCTTTTGTGTATGTACGGTCACTGTCGCAAAGAAAAAATAGGAAACAAATTTTCTCTTAACTTTTTCTGGCAGCATATTTTTTGGCGGAATGACATGATAATATTCATACATAAGTGAACCACTATCTTGATCATGTTGAAGACCAAGACTGTGGCCTATTTGATGTGCAGCCACTAAACGCAAATTGTAACCTGACGCATCATATCTATGCATTCCAACAATAATTCAATCAAAAAATTTGAGGTATCCTAATTACTTGTATGACCACGGTTCTGATGAATCAAAATGTACATGACCACGCTTAGAGTGCCAAGGTAAGAAAGCATGTGCAAGTACTTGCCCTTGTCCATCAAATGGGTACTCGTCAGAATGATTGCCGCTGTGAAAAGATAATTTAAAATCAGCATCTTCTTCGTTCCTTGCTTGGCGAAATGTTAATGGAGTGTAGTTAGCCCAAGCATCAAACGCCTGTTGAATTATTTGATTAGTTTTTGTAATATCGTATAATAAAGGATCATGATCCAATTTCCATGTAAGTGTGCGACTTGTGGGCCTGAAAATGCAAAGAAAACAAACATAATAATAGACATGTTTGTCTAAAAAAACACAATGCTTCAACGATTTAATGGAACGTAAAGTCTTCAACAATAGCACTTCGAATACGCGTTTCTCAAAACATTCGGCAACTTTACTAATTCATCAATATTCACGTGAAATAATTGATCCATCGTATCGCTTACTAATTTTTCAACATTCTTCATTCTGCAAGAGTTTTTCATATGATATTAGTTTTTTCGTCAATTTTGAACATCACAGTTATGCTCCTGCGATTTGAATCGTCCAAAGGTCAGCATTCTTTTTTTAGTGTTCTATAATGGTTTATCACATTGTAACGGAACCATGCTCTTAAACCATCTGAAACTGACACTAGTTAATCAATCATAATGGAATTCGAATACTATTAAAGCGTCCCTCACATCTATATCAATTATAGAACTTTTATCAACGGAAAATGTTCGATGAATGATGTGCATCTGCCATGCACTCTGACTAAACTAGCGAGTCAAAGATGGAATCAAGATTTAGATTTATCTGTTACCATAAATTCGAAACCCCAATATATCTTGTTAGTTGTCAGTCCAGTTCAGGCGACTATGGAAGACAGAAGCAAACAATTATAAAATTCGTCTCATAGCAACCAGAAATGAAGCATCATTGATGATTGTATGTCATCTCCACAGCTTGTAGATTCGAACTGCTATGCAAAATGTTGCCGTTAGGAGTTGTTCGCGCAGCAGCGAAAGTTTCTTGTCCCGTCTATTGGACTGCTTTTCAGCTCGAGGACAATCAGAGAATGAACGCAGAATATTCGACGAAAGAAAAGATAGCGTGCCAGCAACTTGTTTAGTGATGAAGTCAAAATTAATAACACGGAATTAGCTCGTTGAACCGATAACATGAAAACTTATTTCACTTCCTATAATTGATAGGATAAATCACGATAAAATCATCGCATTTTCTATGATTCAAATAGAAGGAAAACGATTATTGTAAGTTTTTAATTATCTCTGTCAACAACTTTAGTTCTTTGAAATAGACTGTCCAAAAATCTGTGACTTACTATTAGCAGAAATTTGTTAAACTGTAATGAAGTTTATCTTACTGGATGCTATTCATCTGGAAAAAATGAGAGAGGAAATTTGAAAATGTTATCATACAACGTATGACTGTTAGAATTGACTTGAATGAGAAAGATTAGAAATACAAACAATACCAAAGTTTGGTTTTGTCGCTCGATCCAAGTTGAGAATCAGAAAAACCACATCGCGGTGAATTCATTTGCTTGCGTGTAGCAGCATCGAACTTTCCAGTGACAGGCAGATGAAAAGTAGTCTGGTACCGTTCTAACATCGATTTCAAACTCAGCAGACACCTTGGACCACCATGCCGGCTTCTGTTCGAAATACCAGATCTGTCACATTGATTATATCCAAGTCCAGAGAGGAATCTGTAGGCATCCTTGTTTGATTTGATTGGAGCAACTTTGGGGTGAAGAGTTTGACGAATCAAGACAGGATTTTCTATCTTGGGCTCCCATTGATTCGTTGCTTGTGGATTTGTAGCAATTATAGCGAATTGAAGAATGAAATAAAATTGAAATGTTGGCCATTTCATCATTTTGTATGTGCTTGCAAGTAATGAATGAAACAAAATTTGATCTTTGTCCTTTTGAAGGTAGTTCCTATCTGTTTTTAAATACCGATATGGTAGTGATAAGAAGAAAGAAAATCGTAAACAAAAAGTGAGAATTAATCAATCATAAGATGCGCACATTGGCTATGGAGTAACTCAATCGAATGATAAATTTTGATTAGATATTCTATTACTCGTTCTCTGTGCTTTGTTATTGGGAAAAATACTTGCACTTACAATCAAGGGCAAAGGGCAGCGTTTTTGAATGTTGTTATCGATGCTGTATGAATGCAAATGGTAATGTGCTCATGCTCAAAGCATATTTTCTTTCTCTTCAATAAAGGAGTAGATATAGAAAAATTCTTATCAACACTTTCTGTAAAATAAACATGCGTATATCTCTCCTTGTTTTCTAGATGTTGTATAAGCGAGAACTTTATCTCGATGACACAACAGCTCCCAGAGAATCTTGTAGCTCATAGACTCGTATATCAGTGTTACTCTAGTTTGAAGTACTTTTCTATTCACATCCACCACAACATTTACATGAGCATTTTTAGCCTTTTTATATTCGACATAAAGCAAAGACATGGAATAAATCTTTGTTTTGCAGATTTCAGAATTATTCGAATACTAATGATCATTGAATTCTGATATCGAGAATAAAATTTCTGTTGCTCTTAAACTCGTGAATTCAGAGAATATTATATGTTTCAGATAAATGTTCCTTTTTCTTTAGAATTGCTTTCTCGAGAAGCTTAGGGCGTAGTTATTGTGGGACTATCAATACATTTTCTACATGAATTACACTGCAACAATGCCGACGATACACAAGAATTCAAGATGTTAAAGCACCATCAAAGCAATCGATTCATTTGTTTGAACTTAATACATAATGAAAGACACGCATTATGAATCAGTATATTTCTTTCATAATATGCCAAAAGCTGGTTTATTCGTTGATCAGTATTCATTTTTTTCCAAACATCCCGAGTAGTGCGTGAATGCATCGACAATTGTTCGGTACTTTTTTTTTCTTCTTAGTGAGAAATCGTAATCTAAAGCTTGATAAGAATTCAGTTAACTAGAATCTTTTGTTGCCTAATTGTAGATTGGATCAATTTCGTGTTTTATCGATGACTAACTCAATATTCCGAACACATTTGCTTCATTGAAATTACAAAAGCAGTTTACGATTCTTTTGCCACTCGCCATATAATTTTAAAAATTCTTCTTTTAACATGCCGAAATGTTGATTTTTATAACGTCAAGGGACTTTCTTTTTCTTAATATTCATGCATAGAACTAAGCAGATATTTTATAATAAAAAAAGATCGCCTTTGAATAAACGACACTTATCAATAATTCATGTCTGATATCGAAGATGTTAACGAGCAAAAAACAGAATCACAAGGTGTTATCATTGAGTCTCCTAATGAAACATAAGCAACAAGTGACTCAACTACTTTTAACGGGATACACGAGGAAAAAATTGAGAAAGAAAATCAAATTGGCGATGCAATGATAAAAGACGAGTTCATGAATGAAACAATGCCGAATGCTCACACATTTCTCTTCGATATTTTAACTGTTTTCTCTAATTATCAATCAAGTTTAATTGTTGAATACTATCAAGAAACATAAAACGTAACCAAGAAAATAATCTTATGTTTTCCCAAATCATAGTTCGATTTTCTATTTCAGTGGAACGATATTCAACGTTTTGTCAATGATGAAAATACTCAAGTTCTACGTATATTCTTTTGTGATCCTCAAGAACGATTTCGTTTTAGTAAATGACCACGTAAATATCACTCAACATGTTTCATTCATTAGTAGAAAAAGACAAAATGAATTTGTGTAGTTCTACCCCAGTTAACTCAATCAGTCAAACCGGATGAGTCGTGCCGAGGAGTATGTCATTAATATCTATTGATTGTTTTGTAATAAAAATGCATATCTCACCTCAGATTGGCATAGAAAAATCATTCGAAGATGATGGCATCATATTCATTAAACCAAACTCAATTAAATTAACAGATAGAAATTTTAAAAATGTATGTCTTTGTTGCAAGTTATTAGAAGATTTTCTATAGAACGAGAATTTTCAATTCGATGCTAGCATGGTTCTTCGGGAGACATGTCGTCTTTATCCTTTAGTTAAATTCTATGCTTGTTAGTGCAAGGGTCGTTGTACTCGACAAAACTTTGAAATGATCGTTTGAGATTTTGTTTCATAATAAGACATGCATAATTTTTTATTATTATAGGAATTAGTCATTTTTTTCTATGAATTTTGATCAACAAAATCTTGACCTGATGGTAAATATTGAAACAATCTTACTTAGTTATCTACCCTCGATCGAAAAGATCGATGAATGGAGTAAATTAAATTTATTTAATGAAAAAACCGATCAAGTAAGATTAGATTTAATCTATCACATGGAACAAAATGCGCAATATTTTCGAACAATACATCGATCGTTCGTTGATTGTATTGAATTACCAAAAGGACCTTTGCGAATAAGACATGATACACATGAAATAATTGATTCTACTGCACTTTCACATTTTGCTCAAGATACAAAATTAGTTCAACAAGCTGAAGAAACAATAATTGAATGGATACGTGCGATTGATAATGTCGGATTCAGGTTCATTAGATAAAATAAAATATTGGAGACCACAATTTGTGCCATTAACTCACATTATGAATCAACTTACATTATCTTCGAATTGAGCTGCGATCTATTTACTTTTAATATTGCTGCAAGTCCACGTTCCATTGTTGGTAACAGAAAATAAGTTTGACCGATTCCTATCAATAAATTTTATTTTCAGGAATGGAGAGAAATCGTTGAAAAATTAACACAAAGTAATTATTAATGAAGCTCGTGATCATTATAAATTCTTAATGATTGTTGCTAAACATATCGAACCACTTTATCGTAATAATCCAGTAAATTTATTGTAATACAATTACCTAGATATCTATCATGAATGCTAGTTGCTATTGTTTTGAGACATCTAAGAATGATCCGATTGTTTTTTCTGCAGAAGAAAAGAATTTAATGAAAAGCACAGTATCCTCGTTCATTAAAAATAAACTTGATAAAGATCTTTCAATTAGCATAAGGATAGTTTTCAAACGAAATCTTATACAGACGCAAACACTTTTGTTTCAAGATAAAAAAAAAGGTACACTTGTGACAACGTATGCATTAGACTTGCACGTTGATTTAAAGATTCACTAAGAACTCTAGCGAACGATACTATGAATCAAGTGTATTATATTACATTTGAATATTATTCTAAAGCATAGAAGTGCCACAGGCAGTAAGCTCATTCTCCATCAGTTATTTAAAACGGATTCGATTTATGATATAAGACTATATTGACTTCAATTCAAATGAAGAGTAAAACTAAAACATTACTTGAATGTTTTATTTATTTTAGCTTGAGACTCAAGCAAATCTTAATAGTCTTCTCAATAGCATTGTACTCATTAATTAATGTTCAGAATTCTATTTGAAACCAGAAAAAATTGCCGGCCTACTCGTTTCCGTAAGTGATTCAAACAATGTTCTAATTAAAGATTACTATTGTCATCTTAGATACATAATCAAATGATGATGAGTTACAAAAATTATTGAAATAATAATTCAACAGTTGATGTTCGAACACTTGATAGAAAACAATTCTTGAAACGTATTGATGACATTGAAAATTTTTATCAAACATATCGCGAAATATTTATAAAAACAAAACAAAAAATTGAAAATCATTATTTAAATAAAACGAATGATCACCTTTCCGAACATTATTTTACTTGGCCAATTTGATTTTCTCAATCAGCGTTTGACTAGTGTAAAATTTTCGCTGTTCTGTGTTGAAATATTTACGAATATCTATCCTTGAAACATTTTGATTAGCTTCGCGAAATAATCAAATCATTGGAAATCTATTCATTTGTATCCAAATCTCAAATGGATGATCTTGAACAGATAACTTTAATTTATAATAATATTGATACAGAAATTTATATATTTAAATTTCAACTATTCGATCCAAATGACCAATAATTCGATTCATTCTATAATAAATTAAATCGAACACTGCACGATATTGATCTGGATATATTGAATATGTGCTTCGTTTGAAAAGTGTTGCTCTCATTTTTAGAAAAAACTCTATCAAATATTAGATAAAGATCTTCATCATATACTTCATTCACCATCACATCATTCATTCAATGCATTTGAATTATTGGAACGATTTGAAAACTTACATATACCAGTTTTTGAATCAACTGAATTTCTAATTGATATAATTCAATGGCACGAAAAAGAAGAACTTGAAGTAACGAATCAGATAATAAAATCTAGTGAATTCGTCATTGTTTGATATACAAAATGAAAATAATTTATAATCAATGTCGAACTAAACCAAATATTGAACGAGACCATCCACCGATTATTGGTAATGCACTACTGCAAAGATTGTCTGTTCTTGTTTCATTGAATCATGTGTCAACAGAAATCAGATACGGAAACAGTAAAATTTCTTGGACTGGAGGTTGATTCCCTTCTTTCTCAATGCTCCCTCAACATGGCATAGAATGCTATATACAAATTCTCCCCATCTAATCTGAATCTACTGAAAAAAGGTATTTAAGTATTAGAATTATTCACGAGCTGAATAGAACAGAATATCAATCAATGATCTAGATCAATCTATAAATCACAATAAAAACAAATTCAGTACCTGTAAATCTACAAGAAAAAACTTCTGAACAAGATCTTGTGATTTTTCGATATGGAAAAGAAATCGAATCCTTTGGGTGTATTTTTATGACTTTTGGTTTAAGGACGTATTTTATGGGCACGCCGAATGTATAAAAGTATACAAATCTCATACGCCGAGTTTGCTAAACAAGCAGAATCAATCAATGATCCTATTATGAAAAGGCTTAGAGAAAATTTTCTACTAATCGCAAAAGGATTTGCACTTTATGAACTTCTGTATCATCGTCAGTGGTTTGTTGACTCTCAATTCGTTTCAAATCTGAAATTACATGTTTTGATCATATGATTTAGGTATAACACATTAGGCGATGTAGTTAATCTAGTGTCTAATCCACTTCTTGTTCGGCAATTGTATATTAACTATGATCCATTTACTGATGTTATTTTACAGGATTGTGAATTACAAGTACGATATTCCATTGCAATACCAGATTTAGGATATAAATGATTATTAGATAGACAAAGAATTCGATTCTATTATGAACGACTAAAAGTACGTTAGACAAGAGAATATACATGTATTTCTATGAAAATAATATTTTCTTTTTAGAAATTACTGAAAGATTTGACGGTATTATTAACTAAAGCTCATCCGACAAGTTATGCATTGGTCAAGAAAGTGATGACACAAGTAAGAGGATTGTCTATGGTGCTATATATTGGTCTCAGATTGTAAACGATGACAAGCATCGCATTTTCAGTTTTATCAGTGCGTTTCGAATAGAATTTTTCTATAGTGAACAAATCTCTCAACTAAAATTTATCATTCTATTTTTCATCGTAAAAAGTCATCGATCTTGAGTTAAAAGCAAGTTATTTGGTAAGTCCATAGCTCGACATTTGCAACATCGTTTGTTCAAATGACTCTACCATATCGTATGCGGGAGGGATCGATGCGTTCTAGTAAAGTGGCAGACTTCAGTAGATAAAAAGCGTATCTTGATCATTTTGAACAGGTATTTTGTCGTATGATCAATATCTATCATGCATAATGATACTACCGACGTTGTGGAGTTACATGAAAATCTATAGAGGAATGCTGCAATGGCTAGGATATTCCTTCAGGATAATTGATCAGCAGGCATGAATCATCGTTAACTTAACTCGTCGCGTACCAGTCATACTAACTGTTCTATTGAGATTTTGATGTCACTATAAAAATATTTTTTTGAAACATGACTTTCAATCATTAATGAAATCAAGAGAAAATCATATGCTTCCGCAGTTCATGAGATATCATTGTACAAATTTAACTCGTTTCTTCTAAATAAAGTTTCATACCAAGACAACTGCTTCTATCTTAAAATGTGTTGATTGAAAAATCTTCGGAACGACACCAATGCTCTTTTACTCTATTAATATTTCTTTTGGCAACTTTTAGAAAATTGTAGGGTATTACAAATTCTTGACAATCATTCTACAGTAGTAACATTTCAAATCGATGACAAATTCAGACAATAATTGGATTTGATAGTGATGATATTGCTCGATGTTGAAATGATTTTAAGAAATACAGTAGACTTTTTATGAGCATTAAATCATTATGATTACTCTTATTCACATTTACCCATAAAGATAGACATCCATACTATAAAACTAGTATAGTATGTCAAAATAAATAGTTCTTTCATCAATATCTTGAAACAGTGGTTTCTACCGATCATAAAGTAATTTTTGACTGGAACGACCGTTTACCGTTACTGAGTGCTAATCTACGACA
>OENT01003475.1:0-12215 GCA_900239685.1 Rotaria macrura | reverse complement strand
AGCTCCCTATAACCTAAACCTAACCTAACCTACGAGCTTTGCAACCTAACCTAACCTACGAGCTTTGCAACCTTAACCTAACCTAACCTATAGGTTAGGTTAGGTTAGGGTAGGTTAAGGTTAACCTGCAGGACTCTAATTCGGGATTGGTAATGTGTTTGGGATTTGGGTTTGGGTCTTTGATTTGGATTTGGGCTTGGGATTTGTTTTCAATCTAGCCTGAGTCCAATTTTATAGCCGTGCTGCACTGACACCAAATCTCAATCTCAAATCCCAACCCGAACGATACAAAACAAATCCCAAATCCAAATATATACCAGATCTAAAGAAGTTCATATCAACTTATAAGAATTGAGATCCTTTTCTCTCTTCTGGGGCTTTATCTTACAAAATCTCATCATATTTAGGTAATTTAAGATTAAATCCAAATCCAAATTTATTTGCATCAAATTCCAAGATCTTGGATTTGTTGCACTCCTATTCTTAACACAACATAATCAATATTTAGCACATGTTTTCTTTTGTTCTCTACGTGAAAATTAAAAAGTAGTACGTACAATAGAAAATCTACTAGAAGGGGAAGTGTCTTCGCACCTTCTAATAACTTGATGTGGAAATACTGAAACTGAACATTTGCAAATAGAATTTAGAAATCTAGCAACACACTTCTACTGATTTTCTTTTTTCCTCGCACCCTATTTGAAAACTTTAAATGAAAAATAATCCTATATTCTGCGAAAAAAAAATCATGTCCTTCTAGTTATTCATTCTGCGCTATTATCCAGGCCAGATAACTAGAAGACTTATCTAAAATTGTTGCTTTGAAAGTTATTTTTCTAGACTACTAAAATAAGATAACAGAACGAAAACTTCATGTTCATAGTTGATATCAATAAAAACCATATTTATTAAACAACTCGCTTTTGTTCAGAAGTTCATCGTTCACTTGAAAGTTTCCGCACAATATTAGAAAGAAAATTTTTACTTTCCCTTACCAGTTACGCCCCATAAGATTGACGATGAGTAAAGAGCTTCTGCATTAAGACATTTCCACAATAGATTTTTCCTTGTACAAATATCTGGCACATTATTGAGAAGATACAAAGCTGTTACATAGCTCACTGTGGTAGCAATCACTGGACAAATAAGAAGGGCACAAAATACGATACGAGGTGGAATCTATATTTGAATATGAAATCAAGTTTTCAAACAAGACTATTATACCTTCATATAATGAGCGATTTTCATATTAACTAAAAAGGTCAAAGCTCCATTTAGAGCCGAAGTTGTGAAGACTCGCATCGTCATGAAGCCAATAGGACTACCCGGTAAAATTAGACTACTGACTATATCAACTGGAACAGCAAAAACTACGAAGAAAAAAATTTAAATAAGTTCTGAAATGATTATCGTTTTCGAATTCAACGCACCAAATGCAATATTGGTTACAGCTGCTATGATACCTGTGGGTATTATAAAAATAAAATTCATGACAATTGGAACTAAAACAAACTTAATCGAGTTAATTTGGAATAATTGCTACTATAGTTAACATACCAATCATTATGTATCCTGGTAATGAAGGACTGTTGTAGCAATATATCAGTCCAAGAACAAAAGCAAGAAAAAGTAGTACATAGTACCTAAGCAATAAGTTGCGCATGTGTTGAACAACAATTAATTGAAGGAATCACTTACCAAGCCTCAGAAAAATCTGGATAATAAGACATAAGTTTAGCGTGAATATCGTTTTTTTTATCAGATAATGTCACATGAAATTGTTCAATGATAAATTTACCTGAAATCATTCAATAAAATAATGAATATGTCGAAAACAAAGACAATAGGGAGATACGACCATACTATAACCTTATTGCTACATGCGGCAAGTGCACTATAGTTACAAGTCAGATACGAAAAGGATCCTTGTTTGATAGTATAACGTCTAGCTAGTACTAATGAATCAACTGTTCTTGCAGAGTTGTTCCCCATTCATCAAGGAGCATTTTTCTTTGTGTCATTGAGAAATTGAGAACAAAAATGAAAATAATTCGGTCTTTAGCAACGTTTGATCGAGCATCCAACGCAGATTCTGTAATACACGGCCAAAAATGATATATTGGATTCTAAGCCATAATCATGTGAATGTTTGAATATATTGATGATTTATGGATTGTTGGTTTCATCGGTTCATTAGTAGGAAATTTTATCAATCTTTATGCTAATATATATCATAAATTATCCTTTCTAAAAATATCCGCACATAAATATTACGGGAAAACTGTACTCAAGAAAATGTCTCTGGGTAAGAAAGTTCTGATGCGGAAGAATCCTGAGAAAAATATGACTCCATCGATAATTAACATATATCGTCTTTTGTCCGCTTTTCTTTTTGTAGTAATAGGCTTGGCCAATATCGATAACAAGGGAAAATATGGTATGAATTGTATAGACAACAATGACACAAATGGCATTGTTGACTTTTATGTAATCAATTGAGATATTCGAAATGAAACATAACTTGATGCGAGTATGGTTTTTCTTGCTTTTAATACTATTCACTTGAATTCATACTGCGTATAAGTGACAAACTACTCTGCGCCAATAACTAAAAATACGCACACTAAATAATATGATCAAGTTTCATATACGGTGTAGTTCAAGGATCTTTTAGTTGGAAGAACGTGATTTTTTGGGACATTTCCAATAGAGGATATTTATGTGAAAAAGTTTTAGAAGGGACATTTTTTATTAGCAGTATAATGTGATGATACTCATTATACTGCTCATTATGTTTGAATATTGTGCAAGGTGATTACAAGATGAACACGAGAATGTTTGAGCAAAAATGATTCTCTTCTTTGAGGTATAACGTCAGTCAATTATTAGAGCAAGCACATTTAAAGATGAGGTTAAAAATCAAACAAAAAATCACAAGAACCTAAGAAACAAATTATTAGTATGCAGAACACGATGGATAAAAGTTTAAAATCACAGTTCGATAGTTACCTCACAAGTATGATTAATTCATTGTTTCATGAAGCGAGATTTTCCTTTTATGTTCAAAATAATCTCACTAAAAGAATAACAAATCAAGGTGATCTTCGAGATTCTTCACATAAAAGCCCTGATTCGTTCTTTTTGCAACAGAACTAGATCCACTCTATTTTATGTTTAACGAAAGTTGTTCGCACGTCAATTATGAGACCTTATTCTTGAATGTTCACTAAGCTTTTATCAACAATAGAACTGTTGTCAAGTCTCTTAGAAGAATAGACTCAACAATAGAGTTTACCGATATCTTTCTTAGTCTTTAAAAAAGTTTGAAATTGAAAAAATACATATCCAACAATATTCGATGGTTTCTTTGGAAAAATGTCTGAAATTAAAAACATTAACAAACCGTGATAAAGGATTGTGTGAACAATATATGCAGTAAAAGCAGCAAGACAAAAACTATACGTAGCAGCAAACGTTGCGGTCAGATGCGTCTCACCTAGGAAATCCATACTTTTTCCTTTGTACAAATTCACTAGAAAATATTACCATATATTTCATAGGCAGTTTCATTTAGAGTCCAATCGTTGTTCAAAATTCGATTTGCATCATAAAAATTTCCATTTTCATCAAAAACTCTGTTTGAAACGATTGGCATATTTTGTGAATTCCATGTATTCGTATAATAGATAATAGGTGCAACTATCCAAACAGCAAGAATGAAGCCAATATAAACATTCACATGAGCCCTTTGCAATTAGAAAATGTTTCAAAATAATTTCTCCATCAAAGACAAACATTTTACCAGAATGGAACAAGAATCGGTGAATCTAAAAATCCAACACAAGAATTCCAATCAAGTTGTATTGCACCTAGGCCAAGTCCATTTGGACCTGTTATTTGTGAAAGAACAATATTATTCGGTGAAATTAAACATATTATCGAGAACATGGTTAAAAGAGGAAAAATATATCCTGGAAACCAATACCAAATAAATTGACCTAGAACAATTATCCAAAAAAATTTCGATCGTGTTATTTTCCATCGTGATTTGTTTATCTCAGTTTTATTTTCTGCATCTAATGTTCGTATTAGACAACAACACATCAATGTTCGCGGCCATATCATAGAAGCTGGCCATACAAGATATCGTTTTAAAATGCCTGCCATCGAAAAACTAAGTAAACACATAACGATTATAAATAAGATTTCGTTGGTATGACCACTGTAATACTTGTAATATAAGCGTTCCACAGTTATTATATCAATGGCGTTAGATACCATTGTTCCCGATGCCGCCATAATTGTAGAAAGAGCATGCTCTTTTACGGTAAATGGTCCTGGATTTATGCTTATATTGAATAGTTTTTCTGGTAAAACATGGAATATAAATTCACCTAGCATATAAGCTATTAAAATAATAAGGCCAATATTGATATCTAATGGAGCTGTACGATATGCAAAAAATTGTGAAATAAACGCCATTAGACATGTTAAAAGAACCCCAATGAATATTGAACGAAACGTTAAACATAACATGGTCGGATCGTCGTGATTTGAAATGTTCATGGCAACTTCTTCATATGGTGATTGTTCATCATCATTGAAATTTTCAAGTAAAGGTTTTCGGATTTTAGCCTTTAAAATAGTATTCAAAGAAGAATATGTTTATGAATATTTATTTTACTTCATCATCGGCAATCAAATTCGAATCGAAAGTATTCATTTCAATTGATTTTGACAATCTATCGTCGATGTTTTCATAGTCAACATTACCATGCGTCATATTTCAAAGAGAATAGAACATTAGACCATTTCTTCTCGTGTAAGTATATGAGCGTCGTTGTGTACTCAGTGAAGCATAGCATTGTATTAGAAAGAACAAAAGAACCACATGCTTATCATAGTGAAGATACATTTAAATATATGATACTCTGATCTAGCAGAAGATAGGGCAAAATTGGTAAAGGTGCCAATCGGTTGTAGCTGCTGAGGCGATAACAACCAGACATTGATATGATGACTGCTGTTGTATTTTGTTTTTGAAAAAGTCGATTTGTAATGGATATGAAGAGAATAACCAGGAACTAATTGTTATTTTTATTTAACAATGTCGCACGTAGTAGTAGATTCCTTTTCTGGATACTCTACATGGCATGAAAACCAAACGGTGACCAATCATTCATTGTCTTAACTGGTGACCTGTGCTTCAATTTCCACAAATAAACTAACATATTTGCGATGACTTAATCACGATTTATAACGTCTCAGATTCTGTAGCGTTACTAGCTACTAAATAAATGATAACTATTTAAAACAAAAAGGAGATATACAGATAATTAATCACTTACATGAGATATTTTATTTCCGTTTTTAAAAAGTTGTTTCTTAAGCTATTCCGTGTAACCCCTTACTTGAAATTTAGCTTTGTCCCAACATCATCACGGTAATATCTGTTTTGTTATGCCTCAGCATCTTCTATACTTTCACTTCGTACGTTATATTTGAGCTAAATCTTCGCATAAAAACAACATTACTTTCTTTCTTTTCTACATATGAAAAATAGCAAATTTTTATCCCTATAGCTTTGCACGTAATACTAAAGAGCGACCTTGAAAATGTTATGCCGTTTTTGTTGAGAATTCAATATCCGATTGATTGCTTGTTCAAAAGCAGTAAATACGCGAAAATTATTCAAGTAGGAAACACATGACACTCAAAGATGCCTAACGTGAGCGTATCAACTTTAAAAACAATTTTTTCATCGTCATACTAATTATAACATAATGTACGATGATCCCACCAATTCTAACCCGAGATGATCTCCTTTTCAGCTGATTTTAATTTAATTAAAATTCATATTTTTAGTCGACATGGTGGCGATGAAAATGCTGTATGAATAAATGAATAAGTATCAGAGTTTCGAGGAATCAGTCTCTTCCCGTCGGAGACAGAACAATACTAGTTTACTTTTGTGCCCAGCTAAGTGCATACGAGACAGGGTTGTTGGTATTGTGGGAAAAGATAAATGACGTTTACGGACACATTTTGGCTTCTAAAAGGTTTCGTGTTTTATTCGACAGCCGAACCCATCGAAAAAAGACTTCTACGAGGATATGAGAGACATTTTTTTAATGCTCAGAATCTTTGTACAAAGCTTCTGGAAGCCTATTTTATTCGTTTCTCATAGTAAATATCCACACCTTAAAAACTGCTGATTATATACTCCTATTCTCAGACCAGTTACTCGATGAGCAGTATTTGAAATTCTACTTTTTATGGAGCTTTTATTGTTTATTTTAGAAGAAAAATTATGCCACGTAAATATTATTAACAGATACATTATGAAATAAATAATCTACTTTGAAAGTGGAAGCATGAATTCGCTAAACATCTTTCAATTGTACTTCGACAAGGAAGAGTGACGTGCAAGTGGAAGAATGAGAAGGGATGGCACAAGACGATAAGTCAATTACCTCAAATAGGAATTTTTTTCATCTACTTCACTTGTGGGTGGCATCGAAGGAAATCGGAATACTCTTTTATTTTATGAGATGTAATTTAAACTTGCGTAGAAGTATATTTCCAACGAACCGAAAAATCTCGAGCACCTTTCGCTTGATACTTAACGAAATTCCTAAACTACAAGAGAAATTTTAGAAATTTCTTCTCAATTGCGGAAATTACCGGGAAGAACTTTCAGAAGTTTCGAACATTCCTCTTGTTTTCTAAGATACAGTGTTGTTCTTTGTATAAAGTAGATAGGACTTAATGGAACTTTCGGTAATATCTTCTTACTTTCCGGAATAATCCGCAATTTCTAAAGTTTCTCTTGTTTTTTAAGATAGGGTCATGTTCTTCTTACATGGTAGATAGAAATACTCTGAATATAGTTATATGGGCATTTCCGTAACTACAGAAATTTCCTTGTGGTCAATAGGACCATTGAGAGGAAGATTTGATTTTTATAGCAGAAAATGTTTTGAGGTAAGGAAATTTACTTTTTGGGAAGTTTGAACATTGCTGCAATCATAAGAGTTTACACTTGGTAAGAACAATTAGTACAATAAAGAAACTCAGGTGGTATTTAAAATTGATCAAAAACTTCATGTACATCATATTATGTAGTTTGTCATGAAGATTTCGAGCATGAAGCTGTTTCATTCTTTTAGCTTTTCCCTTGTTGACGTCGATTTCCGTCAGACATTCTTCATCGGTGCAGATCGTGTCAATATTTAATTCGATGGTACTTATAATGTGATTGTAGCTGCAAGTAAATTTGTATATCGTTTGTCTTCGTGATAAGATCAACGTGCACAACAACAGTGTCGATAGTGTCTGTTATCTTTCTCGAATCCCGTGCATCTTTTTATCTTCACCAAATTCATTACTGTACCGATGTAATACGAACAACTTGCTTGATTTGTATAGTTGATTGCTTTCTCTAAGAACCGACGTAAGATCAAATTTTTGTCATCCTTTGTTTTGGCATGTTAATATTCGGCGATAAAACTTAGTTTTCGTAAAACCAAACAATCTATGTGTATACAAGTTAACGAAATTTAAAATTAAGTTCGAATCCTAACCTGCACTCCTAGTTTACGAAGTAGTTTTTTATTTACATTAATCTAAATTCATGGCATTATCGTCGGTTAGGATAAGGTTAGCAAACTTTTCGAGTCTAATGATGCTCCATACTCTCTTAACGTTTCTTTTAATCAAATCTAGAATGCCTTTACCTAGCTTTTGTTGAACACTAGTCATTTGATAAGGTGACAATTTCTCTTTCAATGATCCAATTACCGTCTATGTATTGTCTGAGTCGACTTCCATTGTTTTACATACACATCAGTATAGATCTAAGAAGATGTTTCTTGAAAACTTTATGATTAAGAAGATTTATGAGAAAATGTTTTCATTTCATCTACACTTATACGGCTTCTTATTTCTCTGTTGGCAAAGTGATTAACACAATGGATTCCACCGAATGATACAGAGTTGCCAAGCTATTACAGACCATGAGTGAAGAGAAGCTACACAGCTACACTTGCATATAAATCAGTAAGATCCTACCAAGGCGTTGAAGATGTATGTGTGAGTACTCATAACGTCGTAATTTCATTATACTTTTCTCTTACTTATTATGTGCAGTGTGCTGAAAGAATGCACGTTGATAAAAAATAATCTAAGAGAAAAAGAAAAGAAATNCGCGACCACGTGATGAATGCAGCGGCAAATGTGCCAGTAAAGCAAAGAGAGATTTTAGAATCACTGTCAAATGAATTAGTACTTGATTTGTTTGACTGTTTTCCTACTGTTCATCTTCTTCACTCGTTCTATGGACTTAATCGTCGTTTCGATATGCTTCTTCTCGATCACTTTTGTATTCGTGGACTAGACCTGCGATCAGTATCAAAACATGATCTTGATCATCTTTTTCGACATAATCTTCCATCAATTACCAATCGAATCACTGCGCTTTGTCTCTCCGATGACGTCGATGCACAACAAGTCGTTCGTTTCGTTGCTCAAGATTTCAATCTTGGTCAATTCACTTGCTTGAGAAAAATTTATTTGCATGATCTTTTTTCTGTCACAACATTGAACAAAATCATATTAGATTGGCAGCATCTATCTCATCTTACTCATCTCAAATTGGATAAAATTTACTTTCCATGTGATCAGGTTGATATTGTCAATCTCGTTAACATCATTTGGAGCCTCCCTAAACTTATCTACTGCTATCTAGATATCGATTTCTGTGACGAAACTGACTTTCCTGTGCCAGGATTCGTTTCATCGACACTTGAGTACTTGACGTTGCCGAGTATGGGTTGTCATATGGTGGAATTTGCCAATCTTATCGAACACACACCACACCTTCGATACCTTTCGACATACTTCACATTTGATGAAGAAGGCAATAGTAATCGTCGATCTACAATTTCATCTATAATTCGATTGGATACATGGTTTGTTTCACCAGAGCAAAATAAATTGGTGAGCATTGTCCAACATATGTCAAATCTGCGTATTTTAACAGTTGAAACCATAGGCGATCTTTACATTGATGGACGTCAGTGGGAGCAAATTATTTGTGAGAATCTAAAGAAGCTCAAACAATTCCGGCTGAAATGGGCGAGAAAACTTGTGAACAATAGGAATTGGAAGCAAAGTCTTGATGAACTTGTTGATTCATTTCGAAGTCAATTTTGGCTTAAAGAACGTCGTTGGTTTGTTCAATGTGATTGGAATCCAGATATCGTTGCACTATATCTATATACGTTACCGTATGGATTTAGCAGCTTCAGGGTACATTGCCCTCTCATATCCAAGTCGACGTGTCCTGATCATGAATCCCATTCTTCCTATGATCGTGTACGCCAACTTAAATACACATCATCTATAGGGGAAGAATTCGATCCGTGTTACATTAGCTTTCCGAACGTTCGAGATCTTACTGTCAACTTTCCTATAAATAATTATTTCTGGATGATTATTCCTCAATTCCATCGACTAACCTCCCTTAATGTGTCATGGTACAAGTATGATGAAACATTTCCAAGTCAACTGCAATCGATACTTGACCGAGCGCCTCATCTCTATTCTTTAGGCATCGCAACATGGCAATCGTCACCAACACAGATGGCACCACACAACATTACTAATGTGTCGATACGACGATTCGAATTGAACTGCTATCATTACCACTATAACAATGAAGAATGTGCTACACTAAGCTATTCGCCATTAGGAAAGCAATGTGAAATACTTCACATTTTAGTGAAAAATCGAACGTGTATAGTTGAACTTGTTAGCAAAATGTTTAACATTCGAAAGCTGATAATTGAGTGTCAAGATGATAAATACCAGGAACAATCGTCGACGATTCCTGATGAACTTGTTCGATGGCTGCAAAATCACTTGCCACCGACATGTTCCATACGGAGAAACATTTATTTGAAAATTGAAATTCATTTATGGATTTCTAAATGAAGACGTAAATGTTTTGTGCGATTTTTCTACAAGGAAATCATGAAAATAATTGAACGTTTGAAATAGACAGATTCATCATCGTTTATTAGACAGTATGTGAATCAATGCGATTGACTACGGTTATATTACCTAATAAATGTATGCTGCCTATACCTGAAAGTACTCCGTTGTACTTTCAAGCTCTTTGTGTATTTTCATGTGTCAAAATATGATGTTTTCCGCATATGTCGTATTCTTTATTCTGTTTATAATTTGATCATCTCTTGATCGCTTTTGCATTTTAGAAATTCTTTAAGTAGACGTAACTCAGTCTTTGGCTAGCATCCGACTTGGTTTATACCAGAACGAATTAGTTTGTTTTCAGAGTTTTTAATGCTAACCAATTTACAAAATTCAACAGTGAAATAAGTTTTACAAAATTTCATATTCATATTTTTGATGCTCTTCCTTCTGAAAAAATTCTAATGAAAACAAAACTAGCAGATGTAACTTGACAATACAGTGATACGCGTTGCTTCAATAAAATCGTGAACATTTACAATAAAAGTATTGACCAACTAACTGAGTTGTTATAATGATGAATTGCTTATCCACAATCAAGGATGAACTACGATATTGACAAATACAGCCAACGTAATCATAGCACCGAGAGAAAATCCTACATTGAACCAGTATAGAAAAAAAATGATACAATTTATGTTCAACATATAGATTTTAAAAAGGATTTTTATATGTGTTGATAGTCGATCATTATGGGAGAACAAGTATTTTTGCTTTGTCTTTCTAAATCATATGTTTCTTGTATTGGTGTATATTCATGATAAAGAAGACTTTAGTTCTTGATTTAAGCTACGATGGGACTGTAATAAGAAGCTCTTGTAGTCCATTTGCTGCGTTTTCTTTTTCTCCTATGATTTGCTGCCTGTAGAGTACTTATCATTCTATTTTATTATTAATCGGAAGTAAAAGAAAATTGTAAGTGCAGTAAAGTCGAATCAACTATTTCAAGTGTTCACACAATCAAAAGAAAAATGAAAGAATGGATACGTCTTCATTTAACATCAAAATCATGGGTAAAATGGAGCTCTAGTGGTTAATGCATGAAAATAATTCCCTCCAAAATCATTTTTCATTTCTATCTAGTAACGCCGAATAAAGAGTTTCATTATGAATTCCTGCAATATTTCTACGGTTGTTTCTTCTTGATGAATAACGATTGTAGAATATGTATATAAGTCCGGCGAGTATACCAATGACTACAATCGAACAAAGAGAGAAGATTAATGAAAAATGTTTCCCCATGAAGTTTTGAGAATTTGAATCGCCATCAGCTGATGCTGTTGCGAAGTTCATATATTCACTATAAATAGACAAGAAACATGTGAGAAATTTATTTCGTATTTTCGATTGAACTAGGTTATAACGAATAGATTTTACGTAGGAATAGTCTTATCTATTGAACAGTTGTCATCCTATTATAATGTTCTATCAGTTGAAAACTATATTTACTTATGATCGTTATGAATTACAATGGAAAATAATTCTACAAAACAAGTTCATACTGTCAGTCGAAATCTTTCTATTGATTGAACTGTTTGACAAAATGGAATAACATGTGCTTATTCTTTTAAATGAAACCTTAGTGAATAACGACAGCAAAGTTTCTCCATCAGGATATACTTAAAAAAGCTTACTTCGCACGATAACTAGAACCAGTTTCGATTATTACTTTGAACAGAAACGATCTCGTACCTTGTTTCAGTTAAATATACACTAATTTGAACAGTATTTATGTTACTTTGAAACGAACTCTACAGAGATCAAGATTTTTCTTGAAAAGTTACGAAACTGAAATTGATTTAGAAGTTACTCGCGGAACCGTTTGTTTCTCAGTATTCTATTATTATCTTTTTCCATCGCTTCTTTCAAATTTATTCAACTAGGTTAGAATTAGGAGATACAGAATTAAAAGCATCCTACAAAGGTGAGCTGGTCTCCTCGAATTCAAGCAGTTTGGAAATTGCGTGACACTCTGGCCACCGAATGAAAAAAAACTATTATCCTCTGTACGTATCGTATTGATTACTCACCGTGTTGCTAGCGCAGCACTCGTTTTTGTATCTGGTAGCTTTTGACATATAACAGTTGCTAGTCGATTGCAAAACATTTCATCACATGAAATCGATGGTGAATTTCTATTTCGAAAATCGATGTATGCGCAA
>OENT01003474.1:0-12234 GCA_900239685.1 Rotaria macrura | reverse complement strand
CCTCGCAAAATTCTGCATCCAGTAAACCATGAATTTACCCAAGTTAACGATGGCCCAAAACCGCGTCTTATGCGCCCCCATCCTTATGAATACTACTTATTTCATCATCCTTCATGTCTATCCATGAGTTGTCATTGATTCGATAATATTGACAATCACAACATTTTAAATTACAATCGAAATTTTCTCAATTATTCACATCAGCGTTTATGTTGCTCGTTATTACTCATATTAACTGATTCATTGATTTATTTCAGCAAATATTGATTTTCGATCGCGCAAAGTCATAAAGATACAAAGCTGGAACAATCTATGAATTACTGAACTATGGAATCCCACAATTCTCCAGATACTGTTTAAATAAAAAATGGTCTTGTTTCTGTTCATGATATACTGCTTTTATACTTCAAGTTTGACGATACCAGCTGAACTCACGAAAACTGGAGTGACTATATTCAGTCGACAATCTGGTTCAATCATCACTAAGTCATTTAAAATAAGGTGCAACTTTCTCCTTGATGATCAAGACCTATGATATGAATTTCTAATGAGTTCAGCAATGATCAACATGCTATACACAAGTTACAACACCTATGCAATAAATGAAATATCTATTGTTTAGCAAAGATCAAGGTAATATCAAATCAGCTAGGGTAGATTGTATTATTCATCGGCACAGAGATAGATCTAATTTTAAGTGCTATTATATATCTATTCAAGAAGTCAGATATGTTTTTAAAGATTCCTTTTGATGAGAAACAGCAGCACATTTCACTTTTCGCATAATTGTCTACATATTTTTTATGTAGTTTTTTATTTTCCCAAAGATTTTATTCTACCTTTTTCTGTTTGTCTTAAAAATGCGCACCAGGTTCAAAAATTTGTATAGTTTTATCATCAATATTAACAATTCAAGTACGAAAGAACGTAAATTACTGCATTTTTCGAGTTCAATTTCACTTCGAAAGTCTTCTATATACAAGTTCAACTCAAATCGGTACTGATAGATGAAGCTGACAAAAGCATCATGAATACATTTAAAAATTCAAATCTACTTGACAAATATTCAAATTGTAAATATTTTTCTTCAAACGTTGTTGTACAGCAATTCGATGAAGTATAAACATAGTTTATTTATTATTTGTGCAACAAATTAATGCATTCTTACTTTAACCAAGGTTCGTTTATTTATATTTTTATATTTTTTTATCTCGATTATTTCATAGAGCAACGAAAATGAAGCAGCGAATCAAAGTAGTCATTCATTTGCTTGAATTGTATGTAGATTTACACCATTCATAGTCGACACTATTAGTTTGTTTAAGTCAAAGAGAATGGCACGAAAAGGAACCGAATCATATGGAACTATCTTCTTTATTTGTCCGTCTTTCGTAATCTGCAACAAGCGTCTAGTCTCATAGTCCAGAACAAGCCATTCATTACATGGGAGTGAACAACAGCGGTATGCTATATATTGCATCCAATTGATATCGAATTCTAACAACCACAGACGATCAAATGTATTAACACGTCTCAATTCTATGCGTAATGATTTTCTCAGGCCATTCTTGATTATCACTGCAAGATTTCCGTTATTGTAAACAATATCATCGACGATTTCATCCGTGCTGCATGTGACAGGATACTTCCATTCCTTGATCAATCCCATAGGTGAACTTAGTGAGGACTCAACTATCGATGAGCCATGCTCATTCGTACTGATGAATAGAACTTTGTTCGAGCATGTACACGATAGCCACTTTCGTTCTTTTATTGTATGCACTTGATCCACCGACATTGTATTATCGTTCACGAGATAAATTTTATCTTCTCCGAGCACAATAAATCGATCTAATGTTGATGACCAACACATGTCATGAATCGCACCATTGCACCACAAGGTTTGTTTTCTTATATTCATTTCTCTATCGAGAAAACATAGATTCAGGTGGTAATGTGTTAACAAATATCGATCATTACTTGCTAGTACTCGAAAACTTTCCTCAGCATCATGAACTGTTCTTTGGACAGGCGAAATAATCGATAGATCAAGTTCTCGTTCGTTGGTTTTCTCAATAGAAACAAGCTTATCGTCTATTAGTAACGGGCGGGTACTAATCGTAAAACATGTTTGCTCAATATTTTTTATATTTGTTTCAACCTGACGAATTGTTGATGCCAATGCATCGATATCTTGGCGAGTCGTTTCTTCTTTATTTATGAGTTCATTCAACTTCATTCGAATTTGACTAAATTGACTTCGTTGGTGATCAACTTTTTGATCAACAAGTTGATCAAGTTCTTGACATTTCTGTTCGTAAAAAGAATCAATCCTCTTGTGACAATCTTCACGCCATTGCTCAAGTTTTCGACGACTATCACCGACCGTTTTTTGAATATCTAGTCTCTTAAGACGATTGCCAAGTTCATTAATGTCAATAGTTAATGGATTCAGCTCAGCAATGAGTAATGCATTATGTTTTGTTAAATGGTGTGTACAGAGATTTTGTTGACAACAACTACACAGACCACGTTGTGTACGCATACATTTCTCGATCGAACATGATTGTGACATTTGATTAAAATAATACAATAGAAATTTTCCAGAGGTAGTCACAGTAGGAGAACGAGATGTATAATGATTTTTGTTCCTGTGGAAAATGTTTTTGTTTGTTTAAGAAACGAAAAAGAATTGTTTTTGTATTCCATTGAGGAAAATCATTTTTTTTCGTTTAATTTAAATTCAATATGTAGATCTCGAAAGAATAAAGTATTTACAAGTGCAGCTAAGAATAACACAACAGAAATTGATTATTCGTTCCATGAGAGAATTTTCACTCAGTATTTCGAAATTACAACGAAAAAGGATGCGAATCTGTTTTTGTTTTATGAATCATCCTAGATTGTGTACTTAGACTGAGTTCAAACGTGATAGAAACAATAAGAAATTCGGTTCAGCTACATTGAAAACTTCAAAATTAGTAAATATTTTATGAGTGAAAGAGCTATTCTCAAATGGGCGTGGTGGTGGGGGGGGGGGGGGGGTCGTGCAGGACATTGTCATTGGTTTGAATTCATATGAGAAGCCAAGAAAAGTATTCAGAATCTCTAAAAGTTAGTACCATTACAGAAATCAATATTTGTTCAATGATTGTTAATTGTACATACACATTTTCACGGGAACATCGCTGAGAACAAATTTCGTAAGAAACTCTTGCATCAGGTCTGATGAAATGTTTCAGATCTATTTCAAATATCTTGATGGAAACTATATTAAAGCAATGGGAAACTTTTCTAAACTATCTTATTAAAAGAATTCGATGGTATAAGTTCAGCAATCAGGCACATTGCTTTACGTCTAATATTGACTAATGAAAATGACTAGAGAAGAAGGCGTATGATTAAATCCGTAGACATAGTTTTCATTGTTCTCTGAAAAACAGTTTATCTGAAGTATTCATACAAAGCTACTGTCTCTTTCGTACTTGCAGAGAAACTCATTTCGTTTCAAAAACAAAGTGAATCTTGAATAGAGGTATCGGTTTAAGAAACTTGCATTAGTACGATTTGTGTAATAAATATCGTTTGAGCTTCATCGATAGTGAGACCGATCCGTACCTAACATCTTCAGACATCAGATTCGACGAGGTAAATTCAAGAAACCGTATTCTATACTTATTTTTATTTTTTTATAAACAGCTACCATTGTAGTAAAATAAATTGTTAACCGATTGCATAGACTTTTGTGTGCTTGATCTAGATCATGACGTTTAGAAGAATCATAGATCATACGTGAATACAGAATATTATTTGCAGAAAAACAAATCGTATTATGTCATGCGTGAATCATCCATTGGATTTGCACATGCACAAGTGTAAACAATGAGTATACATATGTCTTAAATAATACATTCAAACCTTACATGAATAATAATGTCGACAGTGGGCCTTCAATGTACATTAGAAACGAATATAGAAAAAAAAGACATTTTGACTTATATTGAATTTTGAACGTCTCAAGAGAATACGAATTATTAGGGTAATATAGTTTACCACCAAATTGTTTCATTAGAATTGTTGATGATCTATAAAGAAACTAGAAAAACCACGATTTCTATTGAAAAAAAAACGTTCATCAATGAGCACTCAATTTTTTATTACAAATTTGAAAACTGAAGTTCAAACAATGATGAACACAATTCTTTGCAAACTATAACCAAACATAGAAGACAAGGTAAATAATATCTATAAACATTGAAGTTCATGGCTTTTACATGTTCTCAAAATAATTCGTCTATGAGATAGTATTTAAAAATGTTTTGATTTAATTATTAACGAATTAAAATTTAAAATACGAAAAAGTCTCGTACTCATTTAGAATTGCAAGTACAAACTTTGAAAAATTTAAGATCTGAATTTGATGCATAATAAATATTTTCAAGTTCTATATTCTGAGAAACAATGCAAAAGTTTATACGCAATTCTCAACGAACTATTGTTGATAATGCATTTAGTAAAAGCATTAGTCATTGTTCGAGGTCGATTCTTATTAGTTTAGCCAAGGTAATCATTTACTTTTTTTGATTTTTATGAAAAGAATGACAGAAACAAAAATTACAAATATATAAGTCCTCGTGTATCTCTTTTCCATAGTAAAACAGAACAGAAACAAACGTGCGACACATTCATCGAATGCTGTCAAGTAATATGAGGCACTCATCCATGAAACGATGTCTTTCTTTTGCATATCACAGAGAATATCAAACTGAATCCTAGGGTAAATAGTATGCTTGTTCGAATACGATTATTATTTTATTATAGTTCTAATTTAAAAATTTACTTGAACCCTGAAATATTATGAATTTTCTTTATTCACCATGGAAGAGTAGATTATCACTGTCATAACTTTTCTTGATATAATATTTATTCTTTAAGAGATCAATTCGTGAAAATATTTATAGTGGAAATCGTTAAACTGAAAGAAGTGTACAAGTTAAAGGTTTACATTTATTTATGCATTATAGAAATTTCAATGCAAGTTGATACTAAAATTAGACATCAATCGAACAAGGATGTAAAAAGTAAGATTTTTACTTTTAGGTCATCATTCATTTTGAATGTCTATATTAAATGTTAATCTCATTGTGCGAAAATAATCTTTCACTTTATGCTGTTGTATTAATGATTAGTGGAAATTTTAATCCTTATACTGGAAAAAAAACTAATATTTTTTCTTTCTGAGAAATGTGCTGTCACGTTTATGTTCCCATAAAATACTTTGTTTAGAATTCGAACTAGTGTTCTTTTCTTGCAAAATACAATGCAGTACTTTACGATAAGCTGAGCACCGAGAAATAGAGTTCTTCGACTCGTTTAACTATTCAATGTTGAACCCCAAATCGAAATTTCAGCAATATGAACGTGGTAGAATTGTTTTATTACTTGTTTTAGTAAATTGAACTATGAATATAGAATATTAAACCCGTTTTTGTCGATAACAGACATGGGAAAATATTGATGATTCATCAGAGTTTATTTACTTAATTGAAATCTTTCAGTATGATAGTACTACACAGTTTTAGAGAGATTTGAACTAATTTTTGATTGCATGATGCTTTTTCCATCTAATAGTTGACTTTGTCGATCACTTACGCTCGAAGAAAATAATTCGAACTCCGAGATTTCAATTATTCATGGTCTATATCATTACAGTTAGAACAGACGTGACGAAAATCCGACTCATCAAATTTATGACGGGGAAGCGGATTTCCAATATCCCGGAAACAGTGGGGATCTAGGAAATATCTATAGGATACATAAAATAAAATATTATACAATCAATAAAGTACACATTATATGCGATAAACACAGAGATTAATGCCGATTTAGCACTGGTAAAATATTTCATCAATATCAATCAATTTGAATAGATTTTCTTCCCTGTATTTGTTCAAGCTGCCTATATTATCTTGTGTGATATGACAAATTTACGTTTAAATAAGAAAGATATAGGGAGCTTAATGTTTAATTGTTCATTTTTTGTAACGATCATTCCATACATGAAAGATAATCGGCTAAGCCAGATTATGCGTAGAATGAAAGGCCTAATTTCAATTTGAATGCGTCATTATATCTCATTTCATTACTTTTATCGAGGAGAAAAAACGCTCTTCACTATCCTTTGGACTCTTCATATTCTTCGAATTTTCATAAGATCGTCCATATCTTCATCGTATCCTCGTTGTACTCTCCATATCGTCTGAATCCCAAGGATGCAATCCCCATGTAAAGCAGTATGGGTCGGTTCCGACAGGAAGACGCCGGATGTCATCGAAAAAAATTTAAAAAAAAAAACATTTTTCTCGCCTGAATACTGCTTCCGTATTCCAGCGATTTCCTGATTTTTCTTGCAGGAAACGGTAGCTTGCTCATATCTTTCATGACGGATTCGATGGCCCGAATGATCGACCTGAGTAACGATATATATAATACTGGGGATCCGCCTTTTCGCCCTTTATAATTTCTAAAAACAGGAACGTCCCAGAAAGAAACTGAAGTCATCCGATGATTCTCATTTTGCTATACCAATTGATCTGAAAATGACTACGTCTTCTAAATTTAAGATCAATCAACTTGATTTCAATCAAAATTTGTATATACATTTTTGATGTAACTGTTGCTGTTATATACTTGTGCTCGTATTCAAGACATATTTTCATAGAAAAATGAGCAAGATATAAGTTAGCGCTGAATCTCAGATGGACTAACATATTAGACTAAAGAAAAAACGAGCCTTTGTTAATGAGATTATATTTCAATGAAGTACAACATCTATCATAAGCAATAAAGCACAAAAATACTGCCAACAATTGGAACATTCTAAGTTAACACAACAGAATATAGAAAAACGAAATACATAAGTGACTCTAATGAGATATGACACTTTTCTATCACTTAATACAGAAAATTAGAAAGATTTCTGATGTCAACCATAGAATATCACAAAAAACTTGTTTCAGTAGTCTTTGCAATAGACCAATGTCAGAAGATAATTGTGTTTCAAACTCAGATTTTAATGGTCAATTAGAAAATATACCTTTATTAATAGTAATAAAATCTTGCAAATTTCTGATCGAAACTGTTTTTTCATACTTTCTTTATGCGGTAGTTTTTGCTAATCTTTGCGCCAAGCCATTGCAGAATAAGATACCTCTATAAGCAACTTTTATTTGATCTATTGAGTGCTATATAATGAAGCAAGAAATACACATTAGGCCCAATTTTTGCATTATGCACACCAGACCCCTATAGAGATATAATTCTTAACACACTCCGCATCGATCTTGAATTGCTATACTCGAATGATGGATTTTCAGTGCAACAATATTGATAGAATTATTATCTGTGACAACGGCACTGGATCATTTGATGGTTATGTCTCATCGAGACATGCTATCTTTAATAATCGGATACATTTCTGATTTGTTGAATTCATTTAGTTTGGGGTAGTATGAAAAAATTAGTATTTTACACTTCACATAAAAGTCGATTGTCTCTAGCTATATAGAATACAGCTGACTATTTGACCTTGGAATTATTCATTCGAGTTGCGCGTGACGGTTCCAAAGCAGAATTTTTACATGAGACATTTATCATGAATTTTTGTCAAATTCGTTTACTCTGCAAAATACCATATTGTTCCACGCTGCTAGGGTATGGTGCAATGAGGGAAATAATGGACTCCTTAGATTCAGGATACGTTGGGGATACATAGGTACAGGTTCAATCAAATGAATTAACTATAGTGCAGAAAGAGACACTGTGGAATATTTTGATTAAAAGAAGAAAAAATTCAAATTTTCTTTACAGAAAGGATGAGTTAATTCCTATAAGAATTCGTAACGAAAAACATCAATTATTCGCATCGGAAGCACTAGAAATATAAAATTACCTAATTTTTATTCTAATAACAATGAATCTGAAAACTGAATTTTTTAAAATGCATTTGAATGCACGTTTGTTTGAATTTAGTTGGAAAAATAATTTACACCAGAACCAGCTCGATTCTATAGGGTTTTTTGGAGAGACATCAGAACATGACCCTAGATTTAGTTGTTGAGTTTTTGGGATACAATTACAAAACTACCTAAAACAGAAGGAGAGAATATTACGAAACAACCAGTCATTATCGATGCGAATGTTTAAGTTTTTACTATTTCAAATGCTCAACGTCTAAAGTTTTAAAAATCTTGAATATTTTTCACTGAAATCGATAACTACTTAATACGTAGACTTGATGGTGATTCTTTGAAAATTTTTATCTTCAAACTTTGACATCACTTATTTGTAATATCTGAAGAAGAAATCATCGCTACACAGGAAATATTGCTATTATTTTTATAGATCTCTCCTGAAATTGTAATTTTGCAATAAACAATTTGTAAGTAATACTCTAGATTTTCATCATCATCGGATGTAAAGAACGATTTAATTGCATCTGTACATGAAAAAATCAAACGCATGAATATGTATCCAACCAAAAATAACAGGGAAAGCATTTAAAATAAGCAACGAGCTCTAAACGTGACCATAATGGATATTACACAAGAATTTATTTCTCGAAACTTTAAAATTCAAGTGTCATATTCGAATCTATTTTTATTGTCAAAATAAAATACATTGGATGTGGCTGGAAAAATATCATTGTTTAGAATAGTCATCTTGAACAAGTGTCGCTTCTGTGAATAAGTGTTTGCTTTTAAACATAGAAAATATCTCATAGAATGCAAAATTGTCTGCGAATTATTTTGATAATATGTTCATTTATATTATATATCTTTAGTTATTAGTTTCAGAATTCAGTGTCAGTTGTATGGTTTTTCAAAGTAGTTTTTTTAATATGTACTGATGATAGAGAGCATATTCGTAAGATCAAGTATGAGTATGCATTTTGTTGCTAACATTTTCGATTGACTGATAAGTATTTAGTTGATTTAAATTAAGTAGTTGCAACAAATGTTTTGTCTCCAACAGGTAATTTCAATAGGACACACAATCAATGTGAGTTCCATTATATGCACTCAATAAGACAGAGTCGTTTTTCTGTGTATGATGTAGAGAAAATAACGAGCATTCTATTTTCACAAAATATATAAATTCTCACTCAAATAATATGTATTTATTGCTCTAAAACATTGTTGCGTATGGTACTCATGTTGTTAAATTTAACGTTTAAAAACATACGCAAAATTTCTTTATGTTTTTTTTTCTTCAGCATATGATGACAGTATTTTTTTGATAAAAAAAAAGTTCATATTTTATTTTGTTTTATTTGTAAAACTAATTGTAGAACATCCGAATTTCATTATCTTCAGTAAATGCCTCAATCGTGCTCGATCGAAATATGTACCCATATATCACGCGGACTGTGTGATTGTTGTCAAAAAAATCTTTGTTTACAACATTTGAATGAACATAATGTTTCACTTATTTCTCGACTCAATCCTATGACTGATGAAGTTGATTCAATTAGCGATCGTGTCGAAGAACTCAACGTTCAAAAGATAATTGATCACTCGCGTCGACTACTTGAAGAATGGCGTCAAGATTGTTATAAAAAAATTGATGCTTTTTTTGAACAGAAATGTAAAGAACTCGATCAACTTGTTCATGGAAACGTTGCACAACAACGCGACGAACTTAATCAAATACGAACGAAAATAGCTGAACTGATTAATATACAAGAAGCAACTCTTCAAGAAATCGACTCATTATCGTCTGCAATGCTTAAACTGAAAGCAAATATAAAGAACATTGAACAAACATTCGTTACGATCAATACACGTCCATTACTCATCGATGATACTTATATTTTTCTTAAAAGATTGACTGAACATGAACTTGATCTATCGACTGTATCACCTGCCTATAAAACAATTCATCGTCGTGAAGGATGTTATCAATCACTTACGGGCAATGAACGATACTTGCTCATGCATCAACAACCAAATTTATGTTTGTTCGATGGTGGAATGCATCGAGTGAAGCAGACGCCATGGTCTTACGGTGATATTCGTGACATGTGTTGGTCATCCACAATCGATCGATTTATTGTACTTGGAAAAAATAGTATTTTTCTCGTCGATGAAGATACACTGTCGATTGATAATGTGTACACATTGCAAGATCACAGCTGGTTATCATGTACATGTTCGGACACGATTCTTTTTGCAAGCACTAATGAAGGTGCTTCACCTATCATAGAATTCAAACTATTTCCAAAAATCGTAATAAGCAGAGAATGGAAATATCCTCTTACATGCATGAAAGATGAAATCATCGATGCTATTGTGTACAGTAATGGTAATCTTGCTCTTATGATTAAGAATATAGCGAAGAAATCGGTGCGCATCGAATTGAGATGCGCTAAGACGCTCGATCACATCTGGTCATTTGAACTTGAGATAAAATGCTTGCAGACAATAGCGTTTCGCTGTTGCTCACTGTCTTGCAATGAATGGCTCATTGTTGATTATGAGACAGGACGTCTGCTTCAAATAACAAAAGATGGAAAATTACTGAAATCAATTGAATATCATCCGAGTCCTTTTCGTGCGATTCTCTTCGACATTAATCGCCTAGCTGTCTCGACTCTGAATGATGTGAACTTTCACACAATTAAATAATATCAATGAATGCTTTCACTCTCGATCTTATTTTTTCTTTTGATTAAGAACTTCACTTAAAAGTAATCAATCTTGTTGTTCTAAAATATAACTTGACGTTCATCACGTCACCCATCTCTATCAGTTAGATGGACGTCCTTTTTGTTTTCTTCCTTTTCGAATAAAACATTCATATTAAAATAAGTTGGTTCATACAACTACGGTGGAAAAAGTTAGCATTCCTTGACTATATCTATGATTCCTGAATTGTACATACTTAAATATCACGTTGAATCAACATTGAGTAGAAGAGTTTTTCATATGCACTGTTATTTTACAGCTACTTTTTCTACGAAGTCAAATGAATAAATACTAGAATGAAACGTTTCACTGACGATAAAATGGCTTCTTACAGTTCTCCACACTTTCATGAACGTTTTGTCCGTAAGTAGAATATTGATTCAAATTAAGACTTGTCTAACGGCTAATCCATACATCTCACCGTTAGTTGTCATTCGTCTCTTATCAATGTGCCCACAATATCAATTTTACAAATTTTTCTATTGAAAAAAGGAGCAACTATATAATCAAATATGTTCGTATCTATTTAGTACTTAGTTGAAATATCGATTAATATTCACCGATGATTTACAATTGATTGTATTTTTCTACATGCCAAGTCTTTAAGAGTAGGGTTGTGATTGTGAAGCAGAAAACCATAGACAGTGACTTACAATGAATAATATATGTTTTATCTGCATAAAATTAATTCCGAATAGACAAGAATCCTCTTTGCACGATTTCAATCAAGTACCCACCGCATAAAAACATTATTTTTGAAAGAATACCTCCGAATGGTTGAATTGTTACTATCAAGTCGTCGTTTTGATTCAGAATAACATAGACTTTATGCATATTTTCCGAAAAAAAACTACTAATTTAATTTGATACATCACATAATGAATAGTAATTGATGATTTGTTTGATTTTTTTATTGCCATAATCATTGTTGAAATATTATATACTGAACACTTGAGAAAGGAGTTCTCAAACTTCTTTTTTCACATTAGAAAAATCTGACGCTTTGATATCTAGAACTTATTTTTATGTATTTGGAACTTCTACTTATATCATAGAGATTTCTGAACTCTCTGGGCACATTTTTCAAAGCCTTTTGAGAAATTATTTTTTGACTTTCTTTTACGAATACTTGTGAATTTCTTTTCATTAGAAAACAAATGTACGAACTAATAACATATTGAGCGTTTCCAATGAAAAAATCATTAGAAAACAAATGTACGAACTAATAACATATTGAGCGTTTCCAATGGAAAAAGTCTAAGGAATGCTTTTGAATAGAATAAAAAAACGGTTGCATTGATAGTTTTTTCATTTAGATACAGTGTTCAGATATTTCTCTTGTCTAATTTGTCTTTAGCATTGTTTTACTATGGGAGAAAGGACACCGCCGGATAAGGCCACAAATCGGCCCCTTCTTGTATCTCGATCTCAGTATCCTAGAAAGATAGTACGCATTTTTCTGCGTATACCAGCGTATTTTGTCTTTCCA
>OENT01003473.1:1271-12238 GCA_900239685.1 Rotaria macrura | reverse complement strand
CCAAACCCAAACTCTCAGAGATTGTCTGGATTCACCACCCTCGAAATCCTATTGGTCGATCGCCCAATCGAAAAAACACCTCATTGACTGAATTCGCCACCCTCGAATTCGTATTGGTCGATCGCCTAGTCGAAAAAACACGGGATTGGCTGAATTCGCCATACTCGAAATCCTATTGGTCGATCGACCAGTCGAAAAAACACGGGATTGGCTGAATTCGCCATACTCGAAATCCTATTGGTCGATCGCCCAATCGAAAAAGCACCTGATTGGCTGAATTCGGCACCCTCGAAACCCTATTGGTCGATCGGCCAGTCGAAAAAACACGGGATTGGCTGAATTCGCCATACTCGAAATCCTATTGGTCGATCGCCCAATCGAAAAAGCACCTGATTGGCTGAATTCGCCACACTCGAAACCCTATTGGTCGATCGCCCAATCGAAAAACCACCTCGGTGGCTGAACTCATGGGCAGCTGATGATCGGTTTTAGTAAAGGTCAAAAGAACATTTTTTCCGTTCTGTGCGAACGAACGAACAGACATACAGACGAACAAACGCATTTAACTCATTTTTCGTAATACCCTCCTTTCAGTAGAGGGAATTTTTCGTACTACCCTCCTTTCAGTAGAGGGAATTTTTCGTACTACGCTCCTTTCAGTAGAGGGAATTTTTCGTACTACCCTCCTTTCAGTAGAGGGAACTATTTTCATTGATTAATCAAAAACAAACTAAGGTCTGTGATCTCATAAAATGGTGCGAATTTAATTTTGTCTCGTTAATGAACTCCCGACATGCGACATGCAAAAGAGATGTCAATTTCAAACAAGAATGTTTTCCATAAACTTTAAATCTTGTGAAGATTTTTAAAAAAATTATATTTTAATGTGTCCTCTTTTATCAAATTTAAAACATGTGCTGCAATCTATTGATCACTTCTTTCAAATTAGACACATTCTCAATATCTGATATCTTTACATTATGACGGCTCCTTCAAGTTGTCATCTCAGATCTGTTTCAGAAACACATAAAAAGATCATCACTATGCAACTTCGTTCAATCAATGACTCTGGTTATGCACCATCCTCAAGTTGCTGACGATAGATAGTACTTCATTAAATGTGATACGATATGTTCATTCAAAGTAGAGTCCTACAGGTTAACCTTATCCTACACTATCCTGTCCTAACCTATAACACAGGTTAGGTTTGGTTGCAAAGCTCGTAGGTTAGGGTAAGGTTACTAAAAACGTACAGGAGTAAAACTAAGGGTATGCCCACATAGATAAAACTTTTACACAGCCGAACTTAATATACATTTCTGAACATAGGTGGCGGAGCGTTTCCAACTTAGAGTAGCTCACATTTGTTTGAGAATAACGATAGAAAGTCGACATTTGGAGACAACAGATTTTTGAATTTCTTTGTCACAACTTTCAATCAGAAAATATTTTGCACTATGGCCTATTGGCATGCCTTTGAAACAATCAAAAATTCTACTACACTATAAAAATAGTTACTTCATTATCAACATAAGCATGAGCAATCTTAAACCTTGACTAANTTCTACAATTCTGGTGACATAAATGCCTGAGCTGATTTCACATTTTCATGATCATTAGATAAATGAATTGATGAAGTATATGAATGAATTCTAGCAGCTTCACAGGTCTTTGTTTTTCATCTTCAAAAACAGATTTCATTTGAAGATGTTTTGTTGATGTCGGTGTCGACATTTAGTTTTTTCACAAATCTTATTGTTTGTGTATCATTTCAAAATCTTTCAAAAGTAAAATACAGAAAATGATACAAATTCTAATGATAAATAAAAACACGTCGACATTATAAATGTATTCTAACTACTTCCCTTTATCTTCATAAAGTAGTCGTCAGAGTTAATGAGTGAAGATCTTTCGAAAACTTGCAAACATATACTCCAACCACACAGAATCAGGTGGCACATCATAGGAGAAAAATAAGCATCGCCTTTTCTAACCGCTTTCGCTTATCAAGCATAGAATCACGATGAAATCTGTACTTTCTTTTCAAATATTTGAGCCCCTCCTAGCCTAAAGGCTCTGCCGCCTATGTTTCTGACGTCTTTTTTGTCAAAAGGAAGACAAAAATTAACTTCAGCAATGATGTTGTTAATGATATTTTATTTTTAAGAAACTTTCGAAACCTTTAAAAATCTTGTATTTGATTCTCGTTGAAAAATCAATAAAATATGCTGAAACATATTGAAGAAAAACTTCATACTGAGTTTTCCTTGAACTTACAACTCGAAGAGTATGATAGGTTGTAAGACGAAAAATCTCTGTGATAGGACAGGTTATGGCTACGAAGTCTATAAGTTAGGGTAAGACTAGGGTACGAAGTTATTCAGTAGGTTAGATTTAGGATACAAAAACGTCGTAATCTGCATCACTCTGATTCACAGTTACGCATGATCTCTATGTAATAGATATGGGAAACTTCAATAGTCATCTTGTTTCGTTCAATGACCAATATCGTTTTAATATTCAAAGTATTCACTTCATGTGGTCCTTGTCAGATTCAATGTTCATTTAGGTAGCATAATATATTTTTTATCTGACAGATCGATGATGTTTGATTCCGTTACATTTCTTCTTAGGACAAGAATCTATATTTTGTTTTGAAACTAACACAATGAGTAAACAATGAATTTCAGTCCTTCTTAAAATAAACATTTCTTTTCACATCGTAATGCTCGTCTAGTTAATACAGCTTCTCGATGTATTAACTCAATAACGACAAGACCTACAGAACGAAAAAAACATTTTGTTTCGTTTTTCACTTTGACTAGGAGCATCATAGTTTTGGTTCAGGAGAAAATCAAATCATGTCACCGTAAATGATGAATAGAAAAGTCTAACGTGTATTTTTCTTACTGTTGCATGCACGTCAAAAAAGCAGAGCGATTACAGTCGATGTTCGTAAGTCCAGAAAATTGTTTTTTATCAAAAATGATATTGATTTCGAAGTCATCTTACATGAAAACAGCATTTTTTTAATATTATTTGAATCGAAAAAAATCTGCTCGATCGAATCATTTACAAATCTTTTTGATATGATGAAAATGAACTGAATAATCTGCAGTATTTTGAGAATGATTGCATTTTTCCAAAGTTGGGGATGTATTTTTAACACTAACAACAAGCGGAAAAGTGACCCTCATCTGTACAAATACTAAAAATGCAAAGAAAAAATTTCTTTTTAGTAAAGAGAACTTTGCCTGGATTCTACTTCAAAATTTCTTTAAGTATCCGCTACAAAAAATGTGTCTTGACTACTTCTGTATTATTATCCAGCCGTTCATCTCAATCGGAAGTTGACTATCCTGTATTGAAAAAACATGCACAGTATACTGCTTTGTTGTAGCCATGTTGTTGATTATGTGGGTGATCTATTGATTATGGCTCCAACTCTACTGAACTCAATTATTGAATATCATGCATTCAAGTTTGAATTTTCTGTATGTTGTTTTTGTATACGTGCAATCGTCTTGACCATGATACACTTCAATGAGTCACGACCTCTTTTAGCATAATAGCATCGTTCTGAAATGTGTTGCATCGCTATAACAATACTTACAAATATTTTATTCTTTGAATTTTATTTTCGAAGTATTTTGAAAACACACTGGATAATAGTCATACAAATATAACGCCAATAGTAAACGACATGAATATTTTGTTTATATTTTCATCTTGAAATTGTGAATTATACCTGCTTTAGAATACTCGAAATTCAAAAGTGTCAGTAAAAGATTGTTTTTGCCTAGTAACATTTCTTCATAATCATTACATTTACATGAATAAAATCCATTGCCAATGATGTATGGTCTTGATGACAATCATGGAAATTAATTCAAAATAATTTCATAGCAAAATACTTCAACTTTTATATGAAAAAATGTTCTAAAGTAATGTGTCACTTGTAACGAATCTCGATTTTAATTCTTCATCTATTTAACTGATGTATGAGTTCTTTGCGGATAGTTCGTTTCTAATCATTCAGTTACTATAATTGATGTTAAATATTGTGTTGGAGTATTATTCCAGAAGCTAAAAGCTGAAATTCCGATGGACCATCCGCGTCGTCAACATATGCAATTGATTTATTTAAGTTCGATATTGCTAAACTTATAAAAATCGATAGTCTTACTAAACGATACTTTTTTGTTTTAGATTTCTATCACTTACGACTAGTGTAAGTTACAATATACAAATACGTTCAATAATTTCGATTTTTCGTTGAATGTATTGAACAATTTAAATTTACCAATTGATACAATAAGAAATAATTTTGCAAGGAAATTGTTTTCTACAAAAGTATAACTGCTCAATAAATCGATTATCTGCATTTTAAGTTCTGCATCCAAACAAGTAGATATATCCATCGACAGCTTTTTTGCATTATCAATAAACACTGCCTAGTAAATTGAAGAAGATAATTGAACAGATATGTAAGAGAAGCGCAGGCATTCTGAAATTTTTATAATACTATTGTATTGTATTTATCTTAGTCTTGGTTTTAATCCATGCTCTTCATCAAAAACATATGATGAATATTCTCGTCATTTAACTGATTTCGAACGACAACATATGTCAGGTTTGATTTCAAAAGAGAAGCAATGCAAAGTCATTGAAATAATATACTTTTATTGATTGGTTTTAACTTTATTTATTTGACGAAAAGGATGCATGAAAATACACAGAATCAGCAACATTCGACACTTTATCTTTCGTTCGTCAATTAGATGTTTCTCAAACTGCACTACCAAAACTTAATCAAAAAGCCGTCACTGTAATACAATCGAATCATCTTAGTTCACGAACTGCTGTACGTTCAATTGTCACTGATTTACTCGAGGACTATGTTCTCCCTCAAGCAGTACTTCCAAAAACGAATGAACTTATGAGAGGACAAAGGAAATATGCTGAAGAAAGTACTTCGAGCAAAGGATTGGAAGAATTAAAGCAGAAGGCATTATCATCAAAGTCAAATAATAAACTAACTAAACCAACTGCAACAACAACAAGGGAAAAAAGAAGATTATCGAAGCAAACAAAGACAATGATTATTTTATCNCAAGTACCACTTGCTATTGCTACTCTTGTAAAACCATCTTCAAGCAACATAATTCTTGATTCATATGTTAATAGATCATTATTCAACGTGAATGATAATGTTTAATGAATGACAAATACACAAATATCAATACGTTCGTACCGATTCATTTTCATTCAATGAGCATTGTTGGCTATTCTTTGTTCATTTTAAACTGTCACCTCTCATCTTCATCATTGCAATCTAGTGGAAAATCTTTTCCTATTTATTCTCTCACTTTTTTTAAAAATCTCATGAACTAATTCAATGAATGTTTTAAACAAACATTCCCTCGTTAATGTCTTGAGATGTTGTTTTAATAGAGCAAATTAAATGCTTCTCTTTTGTTTTTATGTTGCTGATTTGAATAATTTCAATTGAACTTATTTCGCTTTATACGGTTCTTTGACCTTATATGAATTTCGTAACTTTTATTTTTTCATGCGTTACTCGCAATACACTCGTATCTTGTACTTACTCCTAGGATTTAAACATTTATATAAAATTAACGAGTGAAACAAAGTGAAATATCTTGAAAAAAGGGTTGTATTGTCTTAGCACTTTATTTTCTAAATCTAATTATATTTACTGCTTATAGTCACGGCAAAATTATTCAAAAGTTGAACATTTAACATAAAACTACTTTCAATACTGATAATTCTTTTATAGTATTCTATTGCAAAAGATACCCTATTTAATGAAACGATACTAAATCAACAGAGATTCCAGTGGTATTTATTTGATTTGAAAATACCCAAGTGGTATAAAAACATATTTAATATCATACTAAACAATAAAGTAATGATTTCAAATTCATGTCGAACCACTCATGCTTAGGAAGCGCCTAGTAGTTGAGCGACTTGATATTAATACAGGAGGGGCGATGAAATATTTTTTCTAGCGGACGCCAAAAAAAATTTTGAAGTTGAATCGTGAAAACCCTCTGCGCATTAAAAAGAATTTCTTATCTTTGTATTTTGTACTATATTTTTCAATGAGAAACGGAGCGCCTAATAAGTACAAATTCAATCATTCTCAAAATACTGCTGATCACTCAGATTATTTTCAAGATATCACTATGATATTAACATCATTCGATTCAGCAGCCATTTTTCACTTGATATAAATGAAAGTATACTTTACTATGTAAGATAACCAAGAAGAAAAATTGGTTTTTTGGACGAAGAAGAATTGATTAGATTTAGGAACATCAACTTTGCTCTGGTCACTGCTCTTTTTTCATTTATTATTCTTTCCATTTCTTCAATCTATTTGTTTGTCGTCGTAAAGTTTATAAAAAACTTGAATCTTGATGAAACGGTGTCTTGTAATAATGATCATATTTTTCATTCACTACCAGGCATCGCGGACGTTTCTTTTTCAGACATTGTTACTTTTCGGAGCTTTCCTTTCGATAATTTTTTTTTGAAGGTTTTTATTTCATATTTATGTGATGTCAGCATGAGTATTTTTCAAATTTTAATTTATCGATATTTTGTCTTTCAAAATTTTTCTTTTCGAGAACTTATTTTTAAGCTGTAGAGACATCATACCTTCTGGTAGAGGTACAATTGTTGTCAGTGGAATATTTTCGACGTTTTCGTTTCACTAAACTAGTGCTTTTAACACACTAAAACGATTTTCACACGCAATATTGTCCCAATTTCTTTCGGCTGAATTAATGATGACCCTAAGTTCGAATAAATGTCCTTGTATATTTTTACCATTATCTATGATTGTATGCCGAGTCCCATGATTGTATTACCATAGACAATTAAGCGTATACATGCATTATCCCACCAACGTGATACCTTGAAGAAAGAAAAGAAATATTTTTTGTTTTATCTTCTAATTACACGACAATCATCCGGTGATACGTCGAGAAAAAATCACTTTGTCTCCATACGAATACTCAATGTGGAAGTCGAAAACGTTTTCAGAATGCCTCAATCTCGAATGAATCGTTTTCGAAGAGAACAAAGCCAAAGATCAAATCGGGAATATTGAAATTTTAAAAAGAAAATTACCCTAAAAAAGAAGAAACAAGAAGTTTCAAAAGAGTACTTTCTAGAGATGCAGAATCTAGTAAAAAACTGATTTCCTTTGAAAGAAAACGACGGATTTGACTGCATTAGGATTCGAAACGAAAATTTCAAATATCTTATGTATTTTTAGGATCAAATGCACTATGATAGAATAGATATTGTTATGGCTGCTCTATTGTTTTTGTTTTTGCACTCAAAAAGTGAGTACACTCTAGAATCGGTCAGTGTGTCCGGCCTGCCGTTTACACGAAAACTCCTTACAAATACATTCGATTGAGCTGAAATTTTGTGCACAGAATTGTATGATGAATATCTCGGTCGAGTTCGAAGATGAGAAGGATCCGGCAAGAAATGGCTGAGTTATCGAAAAAAGTGTCATTGTTCACCAAACAATCCCTGAGGGGTGGTACAGGGATTTTTTCAAAAAAAACACTTTTTTTCTCTGAATTATCCACAACTTATATAAATCGACTCAGTTTTTAACGCTGATTCCGAATCTGATATTAGTTTTGAACCAAATCGCAGTTTTCTAACAAAACATTGGCTGCAAAAAGGTCTCAAATGCCCAAAAACTGCATCTAGAAACAAAATTGCCTAGATATGTCTGAGATGATCAGTAGTTTTGGAGTTTCCCAAAAAGGTTTACCAAGATACTTCATCCGTGCACACATTCTAGAATGACTGATTTGTCTCATTCACTTTTTGAAGTACACATAACTCTCGGACATAAGTCCGAAGTTTTCAAACTTATTTTTATTAAACATCAAATACATAGACAAAGACGAAACTTACCGTTGATAATCTTAATTGAAGGTTTTAATTGTAAAAGTATTTGAATATGTTGTATCGAATAGTGAACTGATATATTTATTGAGTCCGAATTTTGATCAAATAGCTCAGTGAGATTTCGCTAGTTGTTCTGTATAATTGGTTGAATATTGATCAGAAGATCTGTTGTAATAGAATTTTGTAGATGATTGAAGATAATTGGTCAATTTTTCGTGCCCAGAGTCTCAATCAGGATTTATTGGTGGTTAGACGTTAAATATTTGGTATTTATTATTGAATATTGCGTAAGAATAATTTATATAAACGATATCAATTTTGGCATTAAATTTTGACTGAAAATACTGTTTTGGTAATAAGGTAAACAATGATAAAAAAAATATAAAACTTATTTGCTAATTTCGTTTGATTCATGAAACAGCGTGTGGCCGCACACGCATTCATATTTCGTTTGAGAAGGCATCTAACACTATCATTGTCATTTTAGTATATGTTCACTCAACTGTAACTCGTCAAATGATGAAGGTGAAGAAAAAAAAAGTATATACTCTGAATGATTGTATCGATGATGAAATCTGAGCGAGTCATTTGAATCATCAAACGGTCCAATAAGATTCGTATATTGGATGCAGTACAAATGATAATAATAATGGTATTCATTATCTTATTCATAAAATTGAATCGAACAGAAAGTGACGAGAATCATTTTCTGTTTGTTAAAAACAGCTTACAAAATAATTCATCGAAATGCATACGATCTTGTTTGTTTTTCAATGAATGTCATCAAAGTTCTAATACGAGCCTGGACATTCTTTTGATAAATTTTGAAGAAATTACTGAATATAGTCTAAGCTCATGACAATAACGCTTGCCTGATCGATTCAAGAAAATGAACAATAATCGACAAACAGAATATTTTGAGACAAAATTTTTGTTTATTTTTGATCCACGTAAAAATATTTCAAACAAATCTTTACTGCTCTATCTGAATATGGGTTTCGAAATTTTCTATCGGTACCAGTTCGCAAGTAGTGAGAGAATCTTTGAAAGTTGAACGGGAAAATGTTAGTTTTTTCACATCCAAAGCGAACTATTGCGTATGAAAACTAAAAGTTAAAATCTTTATTACTCTATCGAGTGATAAAGTGAAATCTATTGAATCGAATGTAGTCTTCGAGTTGGTTTTGCTTGATAGAATGATAATGTCATTTAAGCTTTTCCCACACTCTATTAGTTTTAAGAAATCCACTGTTTTATGGGAACCTTTTTGCGAAGAAAAAGACACTCATGATAAAATACATTTCATTTAACTCGTGTAGAAAAATTAAAAATTAAATTCTATTTAACATTTTCTAAGGAAATTTCAAATACTTTTAGGATCTATGTCAATGCACCTATTTGGTTCTACAAAATCTTGTTTATAGATCGTTTAAAGTAGTTTTCAAAGATGTCTTCACGTCTTTTGAATAAAAAATAGACATAGAATTTCTCATTCCTTATTCAACAAGAACAATCAGTTTTCTTTTCAATTCATAGATGTTGACTCATCTGAAATATGTTGATGGGAGTAAAACATAAAGCGAACATTTCATTTTAAAATTTTCGTTCCGTCCACTAATTTAAGAAACGGAAAAAGATAGAAGTCAAATCAGATCTATTTTGGTAACTAAAATTCATAATAGATTAAATCTAACATCATCATTAGCAATTATATAAAATATGACACAAATAGAGACGATTCACAAACTTAATTAATATGAGTATCTTGGTTTTACAACTAGCCTTTGATCTTCTATGTGAGGATGGATGTGAAAGATTTTCAGTATGCAACTTTTTTTCAATTACTTTCTTCGACATTTAAAACAAAGTAGTACATGTAACATAATACACTCCAATGAACAGTTAAACATGCCCATTCGACGAATCTAAATTGAATTCTACTCCAAACTATATGATGACTCAATGATAAAAAATTATTGATAAAACATTGAAGATTGTTTGAGTTTAACGCCCTCATTCCTTTTTAGTAGAATAAACAAATATATGAAAATTTGACGTTTCATTACGATAAATTATTGATTTCTTGTTCAGCTATGTGAAAAAAATATATGTATTCATGGGAATGTTACGAAATAAGTTTATTTCTACTCCGTTTCATATGATTGGATAGTTCCCAATTAGAATTGTTTATGAGAGTTTCGCTCATTGTTTCCGGTACATCCTTGTCGAGAAACACTTGACGGATGCTCAGGCAGTCCCTTGGAAAAGTGTGCAATCCACAGGGACTCATTGGAAACTTCCCTACGTAATTACCAATCCTCAAGGAGTCACTTGTGGAGTCTGTGAACGTTGAGGAGAGACAGAAAAAGAAAAAATTCCCGTCAGACTCGCTTAGCATTTACGAAGAAGAGTAGAAATCCATTCACCATTTTTTTTGGGCCTATTAGATTATATAAGAAAAGCAAATTTCAAATGCAATAGTTGTTTATTTTTAGCATCATTTTTGTCTAACTGATAAAATTCCGTACGGCTCCTCCCTAACTCATCTCAACGATAACGCATTGTTTTCACGTGAGTGAGCATTCGACACGCAGAACTCATCCACTGAGACGTGTGCAAATGGATTTCGGTTGAAACAAACTCAACAAAAAGTTAACATGATTGTGAAAAAAGTGAATACGGCCCTTTTTTTAAGTATCTATCAATCCTTTAGAAATTGCCATAGAAATGTATGAACTCTCTCAAAAGTTTCACAGGAACTATCCGAATATTCATTACAGTGTTCTCGACTAGGGATAATATCGGTTGAAATTAAATGGTTTCGAGGCATGATTTATGAATTCAATTTTTTTCGGATTTTTTGTATGCCAACGAACCAGGACGAATGTTACGATGGCTGTAAACGATCGTATACGACGGCATAAACGACCGTATACGATCGTACACGGTGTTAAATACGATCGTATTTCGCCGTATTACTTGACCCTAGAATTACGACCGTAAGT
>OENT01003471.1:0-12247 GCA_900239685.1 Rotaria macrura | reverse complement strand
TAAAATTGATTTTCTTTTGAGGTATTGTGCAATACCATGACTTCACTCTCTTCGTTTTCAACGGTTTTTATTGATGGCTAAGAAATGAGATTTTTATCAATCTCAGTGAACTTTGCATAGTTCATTTGTCATCAGGGTTGAGTCAAACTTCATTTGATAAGCAGTGTTGCTATGTGCAGCGTCGGGCTCGAGAAAAGCAGGGAATTCGACCCCAACGTTCGAAGCTTTTCGTTTTGCGGCAGGTGTGGGTGTTGATTGCTAGCTTACGTTTCTGACACTCCCACGGCTACAAATATACACTTACGAGTATGCACATCCACGCACCGAAACCACCCTAATATCCCAACCGACCTTCTCGGTTAGAAAAAGGTGTCGTAATCTGTCTGTTGACAATGATTCATCCACAGTTTTGTTGTGTCCATAGCTCGAAATCAGTAGTATATCATATGAACTCGTCTGTTTCTTAGGTATTTCTTTCGGTCGGTTATTCTCAATTAGTTAGTGTTTGAGATCATTTTCATCGATCAATCGTGGATGAAGACGAGTACTTTCTTGAACTGGTTTAGTCTAGATGCGATAGATAAGAAATCTGTTATTCTTTCAATTTGAAAAAAGAAGGTATACTTAATAGTAGAGTCAAATCATGTTTTCTCGCCGCGGCGTGATGAAAATGGGGTTGAGAGTCTTCTCTAGGCGTACGCCATAATTCGCATTCTATCAAACAGCGGAAGAAGAAACCCATCCATCTATCGACTCACCCATTCTCAGTTTTTCTGCTTTCGTTGAGCGAACAAGTGTGTCTTTGTATTCTAAAACTGTATGGTGGCTACGACTGGCGCAAATGTTCAGGTTCAATGGAATATAAATTATCGGAAATAGTGCTCGCATTGTGAACGCACATTTTTAATTCTAGAGACAATAGAAAATAAATGTGCTGACGGGTGTCATCGAATAAGAGAAATCGTTTGGGCCTGTTGGCAAAAATGTAATGGACGGTGATTTTAATTCTAGTCTTGCTTTTACATCTCGATCCTAGCTTCGTCCAGATTAATCAGACTGAAAAATTAGTAATAAGACATGTCTACGATAACTAGCTCAGGTTTTTACGCCGAGACGAAACGTATATGAAAAATATCACTTATTATTATTTTGCATAGTTCCTATGTGATTTTTTTAATAATCTGTGAAGATATTTTATTATAATTCATCATTGTTCCATTTTCTTTCTTGATCGTTTCATTGGCCAACCTAGCATCTTCTTTGCTGCCTGAGATTCTATCTTGTTTACTTTTGAATTAAATGAATGTGCGTGTGTTGAAATCCTTTCTGATCGTTTTTGCCTCTTTATCTTTCTCTTTGCTATTCCTCCATAGCCGGAATTACGAAACAGTCAGGCACAATAAAACTATGTTCTAAAAATGGTTTTCTTCTTTTTTATTCATTGTCGAGTCCTGACCGAAAGCATTCGTCCTTTATTAAACTGCGCTTCCAATACTTTGATCTATGGAATAGATTTTCAATTTATCATACAAATAAATTAACCATTCTAAAATTATCAGCATGCGCTTCAAGAACTGTGCCCTACTTCATAAGAAAAATAAGCATGCGTTCATTATTAATATTCGCAAGTAAGGGTATACCGAGCATTTCTCGGTTTTTACCCACCTTTCTTGAAGTTTCTCTCTTGTTAAGGAATGTGGTACAATTTCGATTAACATACATTCTTGTAGAGAAAACATTTCGCTACAAAATGAGAGATGAACGAGGCTGATCGACTTGCGGATCAGGTTTTATTGCAGTTTTATCGGAAGCTCTAAAGCCGAGACCGAGAGTCTCAGTCTCCGTCTCAGTTTTAGAGCTTTTCACAGAATGGAAATAAAATTTGGAGCATAAGTCACACAAGCCTCGTTCATCTCTCATTTTGTAGGGAAATGTTTGCTCTACGACATCAAGGACTTAAAGAACTTTTCCAGTCCTGTGTTTTCAAAATTAAGCCTTAATATTGCAAAAGAATGGAAAACCAAATTTTTACTCTCGGTACATCTCTATTTACAAGGTTTGAAAACTGTATTAACACATTTCGATTATTTTGTTTATGCTACAGATAAATGTAAGATCTATGCTATGATGTGTGCCTTATCTATCCTTAAATTTGTCAAATTATATTTGTTGCAATAACACTTCTATTTGCATTGCTTTACACTATTATAAGTGCTATCGTTCGACATTATATTCATATTTTTATATTGCAAGTATGCTTGACTACGATATTTGCTGGTATCTATTGGATAGTAGATATTCTATTCTTGCAACAGTACATAACACATCAATTCAGTGATACTGTATGCACTTTTGTATCCTATACACGGTTGATGTGTAGTTGCCAAATGTCATTTTCTCTCGTGGCTGTTTCTATAAATCGATTTCTACACATGACTAGTTTTGCGATGATTTTTTTAAAAAGATTCTTGGGCAATAATTTCTACATCCAGTCAATTAATGATAGGTTTTACTGCACCATTGTTGTTGCTTTCAAATAAAATGTCTGCAAGGATTCTCTAAATATATGAATAAGTACAGAAAAGATTTCTATGAAAAGTTCTAAGCGAATATCACCTCAATTTCATTTTTAAAATCGGAAAAAGATTTATTAAAGAAGTCGAAAAAATATGATCAGTAAAATCTGATAAAATTTCGAGTCTATGGGGAATTCCATTTCAAACTGAAATCAAAAAAAAAAACTTTCACGTCTCCCACAAGGCTCGAATCCTACGGTAGGAAAAAAAAGCGCTTCACCAATCCACGAAACTACTAAAACTTTCATTTCAGGATCAATTCAAAAGTTCTCCAGGATTCAGAAACGAACAGATGGAAATAAAAGTGACCACCCATCTCAACTGACCTCCAGATTCACAATCGTGAGCCATTCCTGAATTCACTTGCAATATAATTTCAGTTCGATCATCCATTCAGATGAACTCTGAATTCTGAATTCATATATACATGTATATATACTATGGGTGTGTTTTTTTTGGACGGGGGGTCTAGGGGTCTATCAGAATTCAGAATTCATCTGAATTCTGAACTCATATATACATGTATATATAAAATGGGTAGGGGCGGGAAGTTACCGTTACCAGTTACTAAGGACCGGAGTAACGAAAAAACTTATTCTTGCAATAACTTAGCAGGAAAAGAAATTTTAGAAGAAACAGCTTAATTCTTTAAAGGTTGACGAGAGCAAATCGGGGACGGAGAATTCGAATCTGCAACCAGAATCCCAAAATATTGAAGTACCTCTTTTTAGCTAAGGGAAGGTATTTTTGAGAAAGTAAGCGAATATTTTAAAGGTTGCCGAAAGTATATCGGGGACGGGGAATTCGAATCTGCAACCAGAATTTAAAAACATCGAAGCGGGTTTCTGAGCTAAATGAACAGATGCGACTTAAACAAAATACGAGATCCGCTAATTCGCGCAAAAATATAATGCCTTAGCCGAGAAAAAGTACTTCAATATTTTGGAATTCTGATTGCAGATTCGAATTCCCCGTCCCCGATTTGCTTTCGTCAACCTTTAAAGAATTAAGCTGTTTTTTTCTAAAATTTCGTTTCCTGCTAAGTTATTGCAAGAATAAGTTTTTTCGTTACTCCGGTACTTAGTTCCTGGTAACGGTAACTTCCCGCCCCTACCCATACTATATATACATGTAAATATGAATTCAGAATTCAGATGAATTCGGAATTCTGATAGACCCCCTAGACCCCCCGTCCAAAAAAAACACACCCATAGTATATAATCATGTATATATGAATTCAGAATTCAATGATATTGGATAGTAATCATGATGATTTGTTAGTCGCTGATTTCATTTTGAAATAATGGGTCTGTTTCGTATTTCGAATTCAGATTGAAATCATATACCCCATTGTATGAAAATTTCACTGTATTCTCAACTTTATTTGTCATAAAAAACGTTTATTTTCTATTTTTCTGATTTAGATGGGTGGGGCTGTGCTTGTTGCTGCAAGAGAATACAAGAGACAAATTGAGGCATCGACACCCACGCTCAGTTTGACTTAGACGCCTATTTGATCAGCAAATCTTAGATTCACACATGATGCCCAGGCAGACAAACAATTGGAAAAACGTGTTTAAACGCTCAATCGGAAACACCAATTGTGAGTCACTAACGCTCATTTACAAAAAGCAAGAAACGTGCTTTTTTACGTAGAATTTTCGCTTTCGGAGCGTGAAAACGGGTAGAAACTCTAATTATGATGGTTTAAACGCATCAGCTTTTAAGTGTTTGAATAGTTGTGCGTTTTAACGCTATTGGCTAGAGTTTTTACCCGTTTTCGCGCTCCGAAAGTGAAAATTCTGCGTAAAAATCGCGTTTCTTGCGTTTTGTGAATGAGCGTTAGTGAGTCACAGTCGGGGTTCAAGATTGAGTGTTTAAACGCGTTATTCCAAATGTTTGTCTGCTTGGGTGTATTTGAAGTTAACGCTAGCCGAAACTGCTTTCTGAAAAAATTGTTCTTTATTTTATCTTTTTAATTGTGTAAGGAGTACAAGATGAGATTACAACCAAATAATCGGTAGATTAATGAATTAGAAGGCAGGTTCACAGCGTTTCGGCATTTTGTTTTAGTCTAGCAACAAGAAAACGTTATCAATTGCGGACAGAGTTGTTTTCTGGAATTTTATAAGACACCGCACGTTCATCGTATTGTTCTTTTGATTTTCTGCTCGCTTCAAGTCGACCGACAGAAAATGCACCGACTAGTGTAAAAAGAAAAGTAAACATTGTTCCCGTCACAAATAGGCCACAACCAAGTTGATAATAGCGAATCACTGGGGAGGCTGTCGTAAGAGATACCACAAGAAACACGTCGGTTATAAAAAGAAGTGCAAGCGGCACGTAGAGAAAAAGAAAAGAAAAATGGCCAAAGCTTAAAATAAACGTGAGAGCAATAGCAATGGCCAACATGATGATACCAGTAATTGCTATTGCGCCCGAAGCACGCACTCGATTTAGATCAGCGATAGATATTGTGGTGACAGATCTATTCATTTATCATGAGATTGTGTTACTTTCTTTCATGTTATACTACGAAAATATACAACTATCTTACTTGAACAACCCTGTGGGGGCATCAAGGTTGCGGTACGGTTGAGCGCTGCTGAAAGGATTAACGCATCCAGCAGTCGTTGCATTCTCACATCCGACTAGAATAGACTCATTGCATACATACGAGGTGTAGCTGACACATGTAAAGGCGTTAGAAGTGTTGTTCACCGGTAAATGACACGTATAGAAGAAGTTTGCCGTTGCAATGATTGACATTGTGACCGGGCTATAACCTACATACCAAGATGGTAGTCCAAGACCAACACTCAACAGAATAAGAGCAATACTACCCACGACGCATGCGCCTCTGGTAATATATTTGTCTTTGTCGTGTGGTTGTTCAAATGCGTACCAGCACATTGCATACAATCGCAGTACTTCTTGAAAAATAAGGATCAAATGAAGCTATCACTGCTCGGTTTCTCTAGAAACAGAGTACCGTTTTGTTGGATCAGCAGAATCGATAAAAGAGCCAAACGTTTGCTATTTAACAAAATTTTACCAGTATGCATAAACAATGCACTGATGAACTCATATATATATATATATGTTCATTATGCCAACTCCCGACTAGGAAACCATTTGATTAATGTTGCTTTCATTACTTGGAAAAATCCATTCTCAGTAGAACATCAGCGATTAGATTTGTTGAAAAAGCATTCTTTACTTGGTAAACAAAACATTTGCACCTGGTTATTTCGTCTTGTGCGTCATCGATAGAATTTCTTTCTCTCGCAGGTGAGGTAATGAAATTTGGATTTTTTCACTTTACAATTATTCATGCAAGTACGTTGATTTCCAAGTTGAGTAGGTAAAATTTTAAAATAGGCCGAAAAAATGTCCTTTTTTAGAAAGTCCCTAAAAATGATTCTTAGTTATATTGTCCTTCGAAAAGACATCTTCCATGTCCAATATATCCTTTTTGCGAAACATGAGGATGAGGGTGAATGTATAGATGTGAGTGTGGGTGTTGATTGCAAGCTTTCGTTTCTCAAACTCTTACGGCCACAAATATACATACACCAATATGTACATCCACACACCCACACCACTCTAATACTCACACGCACACTAACACTTACAAAAATGTGTTGTAATCTGTCTGTTGACTGTGATTTATTCACCATTTTGTTGTGTCCATAGCTCGAAATCAGTGGTACATCATAAACTCGCCTGTTTCTTGGGTCTTTTTTGTCGATTAATTCTCAATAAGTTATTGTTTGAGATAATTGGCATAGATCAATGGTTGATTAAGACGGGTACTTTGCAAGACATAGCCAAGTTCTCACAGTTTGGGAACTCAATTGGAATTTAGAACTCAACCCTCGATAAGAATGCACATGTACCTAAAAATGCATGAGGCTAGGCGTCGCTCAGGAACTCTGGGAAGTCTGAGAACTTTGAAGAATCAGTGAACTGTGATTAATCAGAGTGTCTTAGTCTTCCGTTTTCCGTTTACTGCTAGGTTTGACGGCGTGCACATGGGAAGAACTTTTTGGGGTTCAGTATGGAGCTTTAAAAGGTTTGGTTTGTAAACTGCAAAACCTTTCATATTTTGTAAATCTTGAAAAGGTTTTGCAGCTTTAATATCAAGCCTTTTAAAGTTCTATACTGAACCCAAAAAGGTTCTTCCGGTGTGCCTGCAGGAAGAATCTTTCTAAGTTACGGAAAAAGTAACGATTATTTTTAGAGTGTGATGTACATAGCGTGGTCGTTTTCTCCGTCACAGTCACCTGAAGTGCATAAAGTCACGAGCAGTTGCATTTAGGGGTGCCACTTTAACTTTAAAACACTTTAAGAAAGTAGTTAAAGTTAAAGTATGTAACTTTAACTTTAAACTTTAAACTTAAAGTTAAAGTACCATACTTTAAAGTTAAAGTTTAAAGGCAAGCACTTTAAACTTTAACTTTAAAAAATATTAAGTTAAAGTGAATAAATTCTCAAACTCAGCATTCTGTACAAAGTAATGAATTTGAACCTTTGTCTAAGTATCTCAAAATGCTACTTACATATTTAATTGATAGAATCGTGAGTAAAACCTGCTCTTTGTGAAAGTGGAAGTTTCTTAAGACATCAAATGTTATTTTGAACCACAATTCAATCATTATGGAGAGCATACTGCTATATTTGATAATAACATGTCGTCAACAGAACATCAATGTCTCTATACGCTTAATAGTATTAGGCTGATAACATTGAATTGCTAGAGTTCCGATCCAATTGAATACTAAATCAACTTCCTAAGCTAGTATTTTGATCTACAGAAGATAAGTTCATAGTGCGTAATTAGCAAGTAATGCTACTGAATGATTTGTCACCCTGAGTTGTGAATAGCAGAAAGACCTATTTGAAAGGTACTTATCAAATTTCGATTTTTGTCGAGAACACTCATGGTAAAAGAGTCTAAACCCATCAATTATTTCTCGCCATTGTTTATTTAGATTTATTTAACAGAAAGAGTACGTTAGAAAGATAAGTTTAGTTTATAAATTATGATAAATTATTTTCTAAACGGAGGAATCTATTTCTAGCCTGTTTCTCAAAAGTTGTAGGTGTTTTGAATTTGAATTTTCGGCAAGAATCAAATTTATAAAATAAGAAATCTTTCAGAAAAATGCAGATAATGAGGCATAAGTGGTATAGTGTTATCATGCTGTGCAGTCAGAATGATGTGCGGATGTAGACTGGTACTAGGATTTTATTTTCTTTCATTCGAAACTGAGAATAGATTTTACTTTGGACGCATAGCGGGGCTTGGGTAGGGACTCTATGCTAGACGCTACGCGTCCCCATACGACGATGCAGGAATAATAGGTGAGTTATGTTGGTGAATAAGTTATGCACCAATGAATTCGTATATACCAATGATGCATTCCCAGCAGTATGGGTGTGGGACATGCTATTGCATCTAAACGCAACAACATTAACCTGAGACAAAGATGAACACGGAAGAGGATGGTGCGATCATCCTATCTCCCATCGTGTAGGACAGGACGGATTTTAAGTTTCGTCCTGTCATGCTGTTCGACAAGAAAACGATTATAGAGTGATAGGAAAAAAAGGTAGGAAAAAATTGGTCGTATTTGTCTCATAAGTTTTTTCTGAGTATGTTTTTGTAACAGTCATCATCATTTTATTTGCATTATACTCACTAGCGATGATAAGTGGCACGATCGGAATAATAGTGTGCGCCAGGGCACGGAAATCATTGTGATAAGCGAACCCGCTCGTATTTCGATCGGAATCCAATCGACTTGTATACTTTTTAAAATATAACCAACGAAATCCAATCGGAATTCGGTCATGGAAATGACCTTTTGATGCTTGTGTTGGACTTTATCAGACCCTACTGTAGGAATCTCATGAAATCAGGCACGAGCTTTTCGACCCATCTGAAGTAAGGTCACCAGATGCTAATTAGTACCTAATCAAGGAAACAGGCGTCATAACAGAAAGGGAACATTTCGGCATAAGACGGAATCAAAAACGAAAAATAAATACTCCTTTCTACTGCATTGGTTGTACTGCTGCCCGAAGAGCAGAAGACAAATGCTCGATTCCTCTCGAAAGATGGTTATTCTTTTGTTCCTTTTTTATTCATACCATCACGTTACTTTCTCGCTGATAAATGAGTTTAACAGTATGAAAGAAAGAAGAAATAGCAATATGGCTAACCCTTCGGATCAGTTTGTAGATCGAGTCCATGACAATTCTCAGTGATATTATCACTCGAAAATCATTGACGACCGACTAATAAGAATCACGCCGTAACGAAACGACCGATCTATCGCTACCACAATCAAACACAATACCCTGACTCATCCGAAGGACACTTACTTTGAGAAGAAGTAGGGGTAGGTAGGTAGGTAAATAGATGAGTCATCGGAACCACACTTAGTTTGGGAAGGAGTAGGGGTACGTAGGTAGGTAAATAGAAATGTCATAGCAAATGGATATTGTTTAAGAAGAAGTGTGTTAGTAGATGTTGAGAATTCGGACCTGTCGTTTGTGCATCTTGTGCAACGTTTGTTGCTCTCAGAGTTGTGTTTAGAATAGTAGTTGCATTGGTTTCGGCACCTAACGAGGCGGGATGAGTTTTTCTATGGAAAGCTGTAGTTAAGTTTGTTTTAAAATAGATTTGATGTTACGTGCTGTAAAGGTAGCGAAGTTTTTATGATCTGTAATCTGAAATAGTGTGATTAGTTGATGTTTTTCTCATCCGTACGAGTGGGTGTAGGTGTCCGTGTGTGTGTGTTTGTCTTTACCGGACCCTGAGATTAGCCACTTTTCTTCAGCAACCACTCCCAGTGTCATCGCCTATATGTGCAGACACGTGTATCCGTCGAACACGCGGGTCCACCCTTCATCGGACCCACATTCACGGTGTCGTCATGTGCACGTCAATGTCGTCAACTAAGGTTTAGATCAGTCTGCTCTATAGTGCTACTACTCGCGGTGTCTTCTCCTATATGTGGAGACCCGTGTATCCGTCGAACACGCGGGTCCGCCATTCATCGCACCCACATTCATGGTGTCGTCATGTGAATGTGGATCCCTTTAACATTGATGCGATGTGTCGGCTTCTTAGTGCAACTACTCCCGGTGTCTTCTCCGACATGTGCACACCCGTGTATCCTTCGTAGGGGTTGGTCCACCCATGATCTCAATTTGATTCACTGTGATGCGCAGTGTGTGCTGATGGCTTTCCCTGCCATTCAGACCCGTAAGAGTTTAACGCAACAACTCTCGGTGACTTCTGCGATCCGTGGAGAGCCGTGTATCCGGCTAGTGGATGAGTAGGCCCTTCATCGCACCGACCTTCCTTGTGTTGTCCTCTGCGTGGATCTGTTGATTGCTAACTAAGATTTGATTCACTTTACCAGCAAATCTTGTGGCGTCTTCTCGAACGGGTGAATACCACTCTATGTACTGATCTCATGAGCCAATCGTTCACCACATGCACACAAGCCAATGCTTATTCTGCTTCCGATGACTCATCTATTTACCTACCTACCTACCCCTACTCCTTCCCAAACTAAGTGTGCTTCCGATGACTCATCTATTCAACTACCTACCTACCCCTACTCCTTCCCAAACTAAGTGTGCTTCCGATGACTCATCTATTTACCTACCTACCTACCCCTACTCCTTCCCAAACTAAGTGTGCTTCCGATGATTCATGGGTTTCTGTTTTTCGGGAGTTCCGAATGACGAATTTGTTTTCTTGTTTCTTATTGTTCGGTCGACTTTTAAATTCGAGTGATATTATCACTGAGATTTATCATATATTCGGTACTAGCAGGTACTTTGTCTATCTCTCGCTCCGAAACAACTTTTATATTGGTGATCGGGGTCGAGGAGTTCGAATTTGACCTCCGTTTGACCCCAAATCCTATTGGATGACCAGGAACCAATAAAAAATGTATATTTGGGAAAACATTGTAACCGATATAGTTTTTGACACAGATTCCGAATATGTGCTCCAAATGTCCTGAAATCCTATTGGTTGACTAGCAACCAATAAAAATCGTGGATTTTGGAAAACACTTTTTCACATGTTATTTCAACGGCAGATTATGAATATGGGCTTTAAATTCCTTGTAATCCTATTGGATAGTCAAGAATCGATAGAATTCGAGGATTTCGGGAAACATTGCTATCGATGTGGTTTCTGACAGATATTCTGAATATGCTCTTTAAATGTTTTCAAATCCTATTGGATGGTCAGAAACCAGTTGAAATCGTGGATTTTGTAAAACTATGCCCACGATGTTGCCTTGAGGAGAGATTCCGTATATGCGGTCTAAATGCCTAGAAATCTTGTTGGATGACCAAAAGCCGGTAAGAATCTTGCTCTCTCGAAAACATTCGAATGGACGTAATCGAAATCCCACAGTACGAATAGGGGCTTTCAATGCCTTCGTATCATTTGCATCACTGGGAACCAATAGAAATCACGTATTTCGGAAAACATTGGAAGCTGAACAGTTTTTCGAAGAGAATGCGGATATGCTTTTTAAACACACAAAAGACTTATTGGTACCCAGGTCGATCATTCCGGATGTTCGTAACGACGTCGGAAGCAGCGAAAAACAGCGCTATCACGCGCCGTAATCCGTCAGCCCGTTTTACGATCCACCGTTTAGTGCAGTAAACGATCATCGTTTTGACAAGAAACGGTCATCGTTTTTCGCCGTATGTTAGCCGTAAAACGGTATTCCGAAAAATGGTCTCCATACAATATCGTGCAATATTATAAAATATTGCTTCTCACATTACTTTCGGAATACCGGTTTACGGCTAACATACGGCGAAAAACGATGGCCATTTCTTGTCAAAACGATGATCGTTTGCTGCACTAAACGGCGGATCATAAAACGGACTGACGGATTACGGTGCGTAATAGCACCGTTTTTCACCGTGTTTCACCGTTTTATACCGTTAACTGTCGTTTACGACGCCGTTTTCTTTGACCTGGGTAGTCTCAGAGCGAGGGGAAATCTGGTTTTCATAAAAGACGCTTTCAGTCCGTAGTTACATTCCGTGAATGGGACATGATGCCCCGCTTCCCTTGAAATTTAAGTTGGAGGACACATAGCATTAGAAATGGAGTTTTCTTAAAGCGCTTTTCAGTTGATAACTCGGACACTCGAGTTAAAGCGAGAGGTCAGACCCGTATCGAAGTGCACTGATGCTCCAGAAACCAATACATATTTATGCTCGTGAGGAGATACGATTCCACCGAAGATCACGACATGTCTCGGAATATGGATACGTGTTCACTCGAAACCAATTTCGCGATGGTTATGAATCCAAGGAGAGTTGGTTTGAAAAATTAGCCTTCCGTTTAGGAGCTTATCAGATGTCCAAATAATTTCCTCCTCATTGCATCGGAAAAATTCATCTCCGAGGTCAATTCGACAAACATTATAAAACACATTGAGAGCAATCACCAACATTCTTATTTTTTCCGCATGTTATTCTGAAGTAGAATCCATGAATCCATAAGTGAGATATAGAGTAGGAATACCACTGACCCTTAAGAGAGCCTATTTGAGACGGCCAACCAAGTCGGTTGCCAGTAAATTTTAGATTTTCAATTTAGATATTCCAAACGA
>OENT01003470.1:0-12251 GCA_900239685.1 Rotaria macrura | reverse complement strand
GATTTATGAACTCAAAGGGTATATGAAAGGGTTTATGAGATTAATAAATCCTAAAATGGTAGATAAAAGGGTTTATGAAATTCATCAACACTTTTGAAGGGCTTATGATTCTGCGGGTACTTTTTACAGTGTACCGACTTGATTTTGTTCAGAACTTGACTTAGTATGGACAAATTATGACTGAACTCGATTTGAGTGCATAATTTCGAAATTCGGTGATTACTTCATCTAATTTGACGTGGGTGAAAAATACGCGCTTCATTCAACTCTAGCTACAATTGATACCTATAATTAGAACAATTGTTTTCCTTACGATAGTATACGTATGCGAAAATAGATTCTTTGCATCCCATGAAATAAAAATATCGTATGCATGAGCGTTCCACCACTAATATCTTGAGAAAGTGCTATTTTTTTCTGTTTATGCGGAATATATTACATTTTCAAACGTTTTAATGCATAACTTTGATTCAAAAACTCTTTTACTAACGAAAAATTACTACACTTCGTATCGTTTGCACGCGTAGTTTTTCCGTCGGTTAAATTTTTTATTTCTTGGCGCTTTTCCATGAGTTAATTTAATGAAAAATACGTTTTTAAGCGAGACTGTCAGAACATTTTTTGTTGCAGCTATGCATGAAAGAGAAAACTTTTAAAAGAATTCAATCTAAAGTTTTGAAAATTCGTGCTTTAGGAACGGAAGTAGTTCGAGAAGTTATCAAAAAGAAACCGGAAATTTACATGTTTATTTAGATTGGTTTTATTAATCGAATTCATTATTGTTTTCATTACAACTGATATTGTCGGGTAGCAACATTAAAAATTTCTCAGAGATCAAGTTACTCTTCTGTAGTTTGTTCAGAAACTGCTCATTATTCAAAAACAATTCGAATTTTATATTGAACTAACGATAAGGCCCAGAATACATGAAGGATTTACCGCTTCTCGGTTATCTCCGTTCTTTTCCGTTCTTTTTACCAAACTACCCAATTGATTTCTCGATAAAATCATAGGAAAGCGTTCAAATTAAACTACTTTATATCCGTTTTGTAACACGAAAAGTAAAGACTTACAAAAGCTTGTACTTTATAAGTACGATAATGGTGACGGAACGACGAAGATTTTTCGAGATCTCAATAGTGCCATCAGTCTTTCAATGATCGAGTGGTGGTGCAGAAGAATCTGTAAAGTCGTTACTATTGATTTAGTCAATCCACGTGGATGTTCAAGAAAAATTCGGTCAAAAGCAGCAATTCAAAAGGTAAAAACACGATCAAATCGACGGAAGCCACTATCCTTTCGAAAATTAGCTCGGGAATTAGGTATTTCTCGAAGTAGTGTTCAAAGAATACTCAAGAGTGATCTAGAACTTTAGGCATATAAGATTCAAAAAGAACCATTGCTCACTGTTGAGCATAAAGAAAAAAGAATGAACTTTCCAAATTGGATACGAACAAATTTCCGAAAAGAACACAATGAATATTCTGTTTTCAGACGAGAAAATGTTCGACATTGATGAAGTCTAGAACTCTTAAAATTGCTGGATATGGGCGGTAAATCGTGCGGCAGCCGATACCAAAGGTAGCACTAGGCGAAAAAGTAAAGGACGATGGTCGATAACTGCCCAGGTCCATCAAAACAGATATCCGTTACAGACCGTTGAGTTGACGCAGTTATACGGACCGTAACATCATTAAAATAGTCCCGTATACGGCCGTATTTTCACAGTATACGATCCTTTATTACTGTGCCCAGAGATAGTACCGTACACGGAGCCGTATACTGTGAAAATACTGCCGTATACGGGCCTATTTTAATGATGTTACGGTCCGTATAACTGCGTCCACTCAACGGTCCGTATCGTTCGATCTGGGTGATGAAATCGGCCCACGAAAAAAACTTAATTTCTGTTATGTCGAACTGTGAAACAAAGTGTGTAAAAGTGGTTTATAACAGAATTAAGTCTATAGTGCTCGTCGGTTCTATGCAAAAGTCGATTGAAATAGTCAATGAATGACACATGCATATCATATCTGACTGTGTATGAAAACTAGCCTTTTTCCCCACGGTTTCGGTGATTAATCAGGCTAGCTTTCATTTCATTTGATAGATATTTAAAAGCGCTACAGAAAGGTCTAGAAAAAACGGTAACTCATTTGACTTCACACAACGCATATTGTCTTGATTGTCCCATACCATAAGAAATTATGTGTACTGTCTACTCAAATCGAGTGTCAAGCTCAGTTATATTGATCTCCCACCACGCTTATTTTAAGACAGCTCGATAGCGCTTTTCAAGCGCTATAAAATCCTATAAAAATATTGAGGAAAAAAGGTTGGTCTCTAGCAACAATCCGAAGAATACTAGTCTCAAGATATGATTTTGCAGTCTTTTTCACCGGTATTTAGTTCTTATCGACCAAAAACAATCTTATTACAGTAAAATCAATACGATATTATGAATCAGCATAAAAATCTGAGTGGATCTATGTATTTTTCAAATTATTTTATGAACTTTTATTTTCTTAGAAAATTTCGCCTGGGGTCCCCCCAAGGGGGAAACATGATACTTTATACTTTACGTACTTTAAGATACTTCATCATACTTTGAGATACTTTACCGTACTTTAAGATACTTTACGGTACTTTAATATACTTTTAAATACGCTTATGCAATTCAATTGACAGCGATCCGTTTTCTATTACTTGTGCATACTATTCAGTTAATCTTTTTATTAATATCCAAATGTTACGAACTCAATAGAAGCTCTATAATCAGCAGGTATAAAACAGAGTGCTCTAATTAAGATACTGATAGAACCTTCGAGCAGTAGGAAAATCTGTATCCTAATTTTTAACGATATATTTTCTAATTAGTGATAACTATCCATGGAAAAGATGTTGTTCTCCAATAACCGTGTATTTCCGTCATAGAAAAACTAGGATACGACGGCTAACCTTACGATACCAGTTATGCACTAACGGATAACGAAATAACTTGGTATTTCACTTTCTCAATAAGAAAATGGCACTATGTGAGGAAATAGAGATTTTCGAGGAGGTTTGAATAAAAGTAATCGAGACCAACGAATCACAATCTGTAATCGGTTTCTCAAAATTCCTCTAACCAGTTTCTCCTGAAGGGAAAGCTACTTTGATGAAACAACGAGCATTTAGAAAGTATTACGAAAAATAACTAGCGTCGAGTAGCCGGTATGCCTAATATATTCCTTAAGAAAAATTTCACGAGACGTCCAAGGAAACGATACCCGGATCATGATTTATTTTTATTTTTTACTCTACATTCAAAGTAGGAATGCACTAATTCCTAGAGTACGGTATTAAAGATAACAGTTTTTCCTTAGTTTAAGAATCTAATTTTCTGCAGATGTTGTATCTCAGCCATGATCATTTTTTTCGCTTTATCTGAAACTGAAGTCAGAATTTATGAAACATAAAACGATTGCTTCAGAATTGTTCTGCAACTGACGGAAGATTCACACTTGATATTTTTCTTCCAATTTTTGTCAAGCTCAACTAAGTTTTATACCTGTATTCTGTACTCGACAAAATTTCAGAATAGATTTAGAAAGAGAACCCAAAACTGAACATAATTAATATGAAGAATTACTGGGAGTTCCAGACATCTTAATACTGGATATGTATTTTTGCAAGCATGGATAAACCAATACCGACCAATTCGGTGAATTTCTAAGACGCTGTTTAGATTTTTCCGGTATTGAGATAGCTCGAGCTCCTAGCGATTCTTCATAACAATTATGTTCAGTTTTGAGTGCTCTTTCTAAATCTATTCTGAAATTTTGTCAAATACAGAACATAGGTCTAAAAATTGGCTGCCCTTGACAGAAGTTGGTAGCAAAAAAATATTAAGAATGTGAATTTTTAGAAAGTTTCAGATAGATTCTGAAACAAGCGTTTTATGTTTCATGAATTCCGACTTCAGTTTTAGATAAAGAGAAAAAGTGATCATTGCTGAGATACAACATCTGCAGAAAATTAGATTCTTAAAGTAAGGAAAGATTGTCATCTTTAATACCATACTCTAGGAATTAGTGCACTACCACTTTGAAGGGCCTTCGTCAAAAACTACCAACTCCAAATTTCAGCTCAATTGTATGTTCTATTGCAAACTGGGTTCGATAGAACTTTTAGCACAAAATGCTTAATAATATCCACATAATAGTGATAAATTAGGCCGCAAATGCTTATGAAAATTATCTTCACATAAACTAGACAGCTCTTTCATAAAATATACCAAACGATAGAGTATTAAAATTTAACAAAATCAGCTGTATCAAATACTTTATAGTATCCGTTCAGTGCCATTTATATTCCAGCATAAGTAGAATAGATCTTAATATGCGGGCCCATAATGGCAAAGTTTGATAGTATATCTACTGCAATTTTTGAAGTCAACAACTGGCACGGTGAATATTTACTTCTTCTATTTAGCTTTTGTTTCTTTACCAAATGATAAAAATATAGAGAAAACAAAGTTAACATTTCGAGTAAAATGATCGTTTATATCTCTCTTCTAAATAAGGAGTTTTGACTATGGTGGACAAACTGATTACAATCAAAGCAATACTTAGCAATCAGAGAATCAGTTGACTGATCAAATAGGATTGTCATTCTGATCAATGATGCAAGTAAAAATGGTAACAGAGGCAATGTGAGGCCATTATCTGACAGTGACAATACCGAAATTAATCGTTGACAATCAATGGCAAGCATCGACAGTCCTGATTATCAGAAAATCAGCTTTCCCTCATAAACACTTATTTTTGTTAAAAGCATGATTGCTGTTCTATTGAGTGATGAAAACTGAAAGTATGTCCCGAAAAATTTTAACTCGTCATTAGGTTGTGAAAAGGAGGACACTAGTCAGCGGTTATCATTGATAATCTTAGCAGCCAAACAATCAGCTTCTGTTCCCTTGAGTTTCTATGGTTTTTGCAATAGAAAAAGGCAAGTTTCATAGGTTTCCTCATCAAGGCACGATGATAAAGCAAATCAAATGTTTTATTCGAGATCACCATTTAAACCTACACGGAGCCAAATACATTTCAATGAAATGTTTTCCTATGAAAAATTGCACGTCTTCATCAAGACTGGACTTTGTTGAAGTCTTGTCGTGTAGTAGTCTCAGAGATTAAATTTTTACCGAGAAAAAATATTTTTTCTAATGTGAATTTGATTCAAAGTAACTTAGTTATGAAACGGACTCCGGATGTCACGTTTGTTTTGCTTTACAATAGTGTCGTTATAATGAGAACTGTTTTAAGTTATTTATTCTATCAAAAAGTCATCAAAGTTCGTACACTATGTTCGAGATTTGTGAGTCCCGTTTCACCCTGAAGATTAAATTAATTTTTTAGTACATCTTACCATTGTATAAAGAATCAGAAGTTTCGTTGTACATATACCATTGACCATGCCATTTCTTCATTTCAAAACTTTCACAGTAGAAATGCTATCAAAACTCTCTCTTTAGGCACTAATAAATTAAAATCAATTTTATTCATGTTAAACTATACAATCCGAGTATAATAATGACATTCGACTTTTGAAATATCTGGTTTTGTTCAACTTTTTGATACTGTATCTTTTGTTATCTTATTTAAAAAGACTCCAATTTATTGAAGTACAATGTCGGTGGATTTTGATGAATCAATTTATCACTGTTCTTCGGATAGTTCTTAAGTAGTGCTAAAAATCGAGCTGGACTAACTCCGCTATAGAAAATAAAAGCAGCTACAAATTTGTTTTCTGTGAATTGATAAGAAATGCGAATTTTAAGCGTTGAGCAGTGCCTAGGGTTTTCGGTCCACTTAATACTTGCCTCGTCAGAAACTGATTACAGATATGGATTCCTGGACCTCAATTACTTTGCGTAAAATTTTATTAAAAATAATTATTTCGTCGAGTTACCTTTTTTATCGAGCAATGTGAGTGTGGGATTTTGAGAAGCGGAATACAGATTCTGATTCTACGATCCCAAATAACCTTTTTCGATCAAACTTTATCAAAAATTATTATCTCCTCAAAATACCTTTCCTTGTCGAGAATTGGTAGTACAGAAGTTTGAGAAACCGATTACAGATTCCAATTCAACGATTCCGATTACCTTCGGCCAACGTTTATGAAAAATCATTATCTTCTCGAAATACCCTTTTCGTGAAGGAAAGATGGGGTGACCGGTCCTCAGTTTCCTAAAAAGATAACGCTGACTTTTTTGACCTAGATGAAAGTATTATTTAAGCTCGCCCCACCTCAAAAGAACTGAATTTTCGTCAAAAATTCTAAACTATAGAAAATATTTTTCAAAAAAATCTTTTTCGGTTTTTCTCGGTTTGCACTTTCAAAAAAGCGCATCCCAAATTTCTAATTCCAGCTCCACATAATGTAGTAAAATTTATTTTTGTTTGAAAGAGGATGCCAAGATGCAGGGCACTGCAGAGCCTTTTTTTCAAAAACCATTCTTTATGACTAGATAACAAGAGATCTCTATTCAACCGCCCCCCCCCCATTTTTTGGTTTTTTTGGCGTTATTGAACTTGTGATTTCTGTTTTCCGGTGAAATCGTAAGAATGGAAAAAAAGGACTCTGCAGTGCCCTCCATGTGCACATATGGTCTTTCTGACAAAAAAAATTAATGATATATCTTGAACCTGGACCGAGAAATTTGGGTTGCCAAATTTGCTACTTTTGACCCTTGCAACGTCCGTATCTCAGCGAAACATCATGATATGGAGCTGAAAATTTAACCATAATCTATAAATTCTAAGCCTAACATATCCTATAAGTTTCATGCAATTCGAACGCTGCTGGGCCAAGATCGATTTTTTAGGCGAGTGTAAGGGGGGAGGGGGCGGCTTAACAACGGTTATTTAAAGTTTCAATTCTTTCAAAATGTTAAGAAATCTTTAGTACAACAGTACAGAACGGTGTACGCTTTATAAAACAAACTATAGTGTCATATCGGACAGTGCGAGGTGTATAACATCTAATAGATACTCTACCATACTTCACCGTACTTTAAAGTACTTTAAGATACTTTAACGTACTTTAGGATACTTTAATATACTTTAAGGTACGTTAAGGTACTTTAAGATACTTTAATATACTTTAAGGTACTTTAAGGTACTTCAAGATACTTTAAGGTACTTTACCGTGCTTTACTGTACTTTGAAGTGCAAAAGTATCATGTTTCCCCCTTGATGCAAATACTGAAGGAAGACTGCAGACATGGCTAGTCAGAAATGTCCACAACACCTGTCAAGTCTAGTCTAAAATAGGGATGAAACGGTGAAGATAACCGTTACAATCGGTAACCGGTTCACAGGTAAACGACACAGCTAGTAACCGTGCTGACCGTGGTAACCAATTCACCGGTTACCGCTATAAGCCAGTATTAGCCGGTATTAACTGGTATAAACTAGGGATGCAATAATGACGCTGAATTACATATCATCGGTTCATACCAGTAACCAGTTCTAGTCTGGATACACTCATAATAGTCGGTATTCGCCTAATTCCGGCGGTATAAACCAAAATATGCCACATAAGGTCTTTCAAAGGTGGTAGAAAGGTTACGGCAACGACCGGTTATTTTCACTGTTACATCCCTTATATACGCCGTTATAAAGCAGTTATTAGCTGGTATTAACCTGTATTAGCCTGCATTAACCGGTATGAACCAGTATGACCGGTAAGGGTGGTTACCGTTAGATCGGGGAAACAGTGATTCACCGTCACCGTTGCATCTCTAGTCTGAAATGTCTTGCATACCAGTCTTGCCTAGTCAACTTTAGGAGGAATGTCCTTCTAATACGTCTGAACTAGTCTGATATGCCCTTGAACCTAGTCATGTCTAGTCCATTTGGTCTGTTAACCCAGCCCAAACTAGTAGGAAGATTAAATAATGAGGTTAAAATTTAGATTTGAACATCTAACCCGACAGTTTTCGAAATATGTCGGACATTTTGACGGCAGACTAGGACATTGAGATAGATTGTCATCAGTACATATAGTCTAAGACATAGATTGACTCCCTACGATGCATAGAAAATCAGAAACAAGTCGACGCAAACGGTATTGACTATTCTGAAATGGCTTCAACAGTTGCTAGGATTGGTCTGAAGCATCTTCTGGAGACCTCATGACTAGTCCTTTTTTCAAGGAATGGAGTGTGTATCCCATTCAATTCTTATCAAATCTTTTTACAACTAGAAGGATGATTAGAGATTCTACCGTAATCAATTTTGCTGTCAAAGATACACAATGTATTTCCGGTATTTCTGTCTTCATATTTTTTATTGTATTTTGTATTTGCATTCGTTAAAACTTGAAGATTATATAGAAAAAAAAATTTTAGGAGCAGATACTAAGAAAAATATTTATATCTCAGCGCAGAGTGTTGATTTATATACTTATTCTAATTGTGAGGCGCAATGAATTTTTAAAACATTGAGAAGCATCTGAATTTTTCGGTATCATAATATAATATTAGTTTATTTTAAGTTTAATTCTATTAGTTTTAAATTAAGCGAATAGAATTTTAATTTTAGATGAATATAGGACGATTTCAATGTAAAACTAAAGTAAAAAATAATATATAAAAATAGAGTTGCTTTTCTTTACAGATAGTTTTTTATTTTTAGACTTCAATTAATTTTTTTTTTAACTCAATTAACGAATCCTAATTTCTAATACTTAAAAGATATTTCTCCAAAAACTAATAAAACTTTCTTAACTTATTTTATTAGACGTTATCTAAAAAAACCCGCGTATCTGCTAAAGATCACTTTTTTGAATTTGTAAAATTAAAAAACTTGGAGTGCAACTGTACTAATAGAATCTTATAATGATAATGCACGCGTAGATGAGGAGCTGTCGATCATTTGGCCCAATAGTTTTGGGGATGCGTAAGTTTCATATTGTATGCGTGTTCGAATCTAATCTTTATCGTTGCAAAAATTCATTTAGACTAGTCTAGATTCGCCCATTCGGTAATGTTACAACATCCTCTATAATCGACTAAGATGCCCTTAATTTTTCACTTATAAACCATTTTCGGACCGGCGATATTGAAGCTCGTCGTGACTACTATTATCAAGTTTAATGACGATCGTCCATCAGTGTAACGGGACGCGTATGAATGATGGTCAAAAACTCCGACTAGTCCCGGACGAGGACTTTTTGAGACAAAGGCTAGTCGAGACGGGACGACACGACTAGAAAAAAGACTATTATAGTCACTTAACCCGTCTTTTGCTCACTTAGGAGAAAAATTAATTCTTCTAAGCATTGAAAAATTGTTCGAATTAGGAGTATCGACTGTATTTCTTTGACTTTTCTTTAAATTTAACATGTCCTATTTTACCTTTTACTACTTGAACAAGTCAGTTTTTATGCCATAAGCTGCTATTTTTACATGTGACATAAGTAGAAGAAATTTAGAAAAATATTTAAATTATGCATCTTAAAAGGAGAGAATCAAAACATATCCTAGTGTTCATACCGAAAGGTTTTCAGTTAATGGTTTAGCATTACAAATGGCTACTGGATTATTAAGTGTCCATGCATTTGATCGATTACAGCTAAATGAAAAAAAGATCTGTACGAATACTGAAAATAAATATGCAACACGGTTCTACATACCTCGTAATAAAAGATGTCCTTCGAATTGCTGTATATACGACGAGGTAGATGCACATACATTCATCGCTAAGGTTATTTGTATTTGATAAGAATGTGTATTGCATATAATAGTAAGATTTTCTCAACGCTGAGACAGCATTTTATTTATTTTAATATAGAACCATTGGTTGAAAATATATTTGCTTTATTTAAATGATCTGAAATGAATAATATTAATACAGATGCAAATAATAGTTCTATATGAAAGTAAATCAAACAGTGTTTCTAGATTAACAAATTTTTCATATCATATTACGTGCAATAGGGAATAATACGTATATTGGTAAATGCAATTGAAGAATGTGCAGGTCATTCTGTGCAAGCATCATGACAGAAGACGTTTTGCTTTATCAGTTTCATCGTAAAGCAAGCTTTTTCAATAAGTTTTCAAAGGCCTTTTTCTTTTGAATTAGTACTTACATTGCACAGCAACAGCAACAATGACAGTCGCAGTCCAAACATATAGCTCTTATCACGCATGCATACATTCATGGTTGAATCCATTTAAATAAAGATCGATCAATCAATCTACGTCAACTGTTTTTTCGTTTTTTCTCTTGTAAACGCGTCTAATGACATTTATCTTATAGGCGTAGGCATGCATACACAAGTAAATCAGAAAAGTAAGAAAAGATAAAAAATGGTCGAGGATTGTGATTTTTGTTGTGCAGTTGTACAAAATTTGCCATAGTCGGAGTACTACATACTATTTTCCAATGATCTATTTTTTTTATAAAGTTTTCCACAAAATAAGAAGCCTTGTAACCGTTTGATATACGAAACATTCTTCCTTTTTAGTTTTTGACATTTTTCTTTCTATTTTCTTGCTTGTCGATTCTTTTTCTTTTTTTTTCTATGAATAGCTTATTATACAGACACTAACACTGTGCACAGTTTCTTTTGATTTCGCTGATCAATGACCATAATTGCTTCATACCTTCCGATTAGAGAAGAACACAAAGCGAACATGAAAAAAATGAGTAAAGAAGGTATCACAAACAGATTTTTATTATGCTTGACTAATAATCTTCAGCTTTATTTTTTCAAAAAGGAGCATAAAATGAGCGAACGGCAGCCGTTGTTAAATGCTGTAAGCCAATTGCCTGACGGTAGTGACTATGGTAGTAGCAGGAATATCAAAAGATACAAAACATATAAGTATGATGCAGTCAATAATCGACTTTTAGGCGTATAGTGTTGAGAAAATTTACATAATTGTCTTCCAGCTTAGGCTTCTTTCAAATATTATTACATATTAATATTAATTTCTATTTTAATTAACGTTATATTCGTAAACAAGGCTAAATGTGCTCTTTCAGTCCTTAATAAAAACAAGTCCATAAATTACATGATAACAACGAGAAAGAATTTCAAAAAAATAAAGATATTGGTGTAGGTGAAAAGAAATCATTCAGCCACAGTCATATTCCATTACAAATCCGGATTCAGAATCGCTCCCATTCATATGCTCACACTAGTTTTAGTATTAATCTTTTGTGGAACTCACATATGTTTTCGAAGGCGAACAAGAAGAAAAATACCCTTGTCTTTTGGGCGTGGGTGTGAAGAATAAATCAAAGATGTTAAAACTAAATCTACCCAGGTGAATGAATCCGATACCGAATCCGATCAGATCCGATGAAATTCTATGGGAATCGTGGCTGTGGAACCACTAACAGATCCGACGGGAGAAACCTGTTTTATTATTTGTGTACGAATTGGCATTTAATCCCAATAATAGAGGCCTGTTAGATCATACGATGAAATCCAATCGGATTCCGATAGTAGGATTCGACAAAATCCAACACTAGGGGTCCGAATGTGGGATCGCAACCAGGAATCCGATGGAATTTCGTCGGATTAGAGAATCTCCGATAGAAACATGATCAGATCCAATTGTCGGACTGATCCTCCTGGGTACAGACACGCAAACCACACCCTCACTAGAGTCCATAAATGGACCACCAGCACTAACTTACAAATATGTATACCGATAAACTAACAGGGCCGTAGCCGATTTTTATGCACGAAATGAAATTTAATAGTTAAGTGATCTATGACTTTAGACGGCAACCGTCATCCAAGCTTTTACTATTTAATACATCCAAACTGTGACGCTCGATGTGCGTAAAGCGTTCTAATTTCATCCTGGAATGTAATAATCCCGTCTGAGTGGGTTGTATAAATGATGTTTAACATTCCTTCACCGTTTGTTCTCATCTTATGGATTATTCTTACTTCACTATCCTTCCCTTGACTTCGTATTCTCTCTTTTCATGCTTTATTCTTCTGTGTCCTGGTTGCGTATATAAGCACATAGTTTTTATGTAAACGAATGAGATTATGTTATACGGAGGAATATAATTAAGTGTATTTCCTTAAGAGAGAATTCGTGAGACCATCAACCAAGCTCGCCGGAGGTAAATTTTAGATTTTGATCTTTCATATTTAGTTTGAAAGTTCATAGTATGAATATAGAAAATCCAAAATATTAGGGTCCAATATTGATTCTTTGTGAAGATATAAGG
>OENT01003469.1:0-12265 GCA_900239685.1 Rotaria macrura | reverse complement strand
TTTTCCGGCGGGAAACGGCCGGAAATACACCGGAACCGGCAGGAAGTAGCCGGAAAATATCACGTTTCCTGCGGGTTCCGGCCGGATCCGGTCTCCGGAACGAACGACCTGGGAAATAAGAGATATTGAAACAGTGATTTGGCAGGTAGATGTTTGACTTAACCCAGCTCTCTGTGTATCAGGTGCTTTTCAATAAGAGTCGCACAAGTTAAAGAACTAATAAAAAATGTAACAGATTACGCTTTCAATTTTCAAAATATTTCCGTAGACAACCGAAAAGTCTCCTAGTTTACTCAATCATGAAAATGTGCACTAACCAATTAAAATCCGATCAAGATTTTCTATTTGATATAACGATAGGCTACTAGAGTTTCGAATGCTTTTACAATATTCTGTAGAATGAAAGAGATCACAGTTCTCAAACCTTTGAAAAGAAATTTTCTCTCTTGATCATTGCTCGGTTTCGAATGTATCTGGTGAACCCCAAACTTCTCACAGTATCGAATACAACTGATTAGATCATGAATCATTTTTCCCAAATCTGAAAACATTTTAATACTATTAGAACAGTCTTATGTCATATACGTTCTTGAACTGTTGCTGCTTTCAACTACAATTCGACATAAACCCTTTAGTAAGTATGGATTCAAGAATAGAAAAATTGTTACTTCGTTGTCTTTTGTTTTAGGCTCTTATCGACCTGCTCAAAATGGTAAGTTCCAATTCAATATTAAAATGATTTCTATAACTTTTTCCTGTATTTTAAGTTAATATAGATTATTTTCGACATGGTCAGTTCGAATTTGATGATAATAAACTTATTTATTCATTAATTGTCTTCTGTTTTAGATTGATATCGATATGGTCAAAATTATGTGTTATGGGATAAATAAATACGAGAGGGTTGATGAAAGTTAAGGGGTTAAGTTAAGTTAGAGAGACAGATTAAGGTTAAGGGGATAGCTATACATGGAGGATAATTTGGGGATAGTTGTCCAATACTACAGAGGTACAAGTATGATGATTATGATAAGGATTTAATATGATTGTACAGATCCTATATAGCAAGTGTGGAATATGAAGTTTTCAATGCAATAGATTGCGTTAAATGAGCAATTGATGCAGTTACATTATAGTGCAACCAAAATGATGTAGCATAATGTATTAAAAGCTTAATGCATTGCAATGCATTACAAAATTAATGCATTATATACATATAAAGAGCTTTATTTGAATGGGTTGCCCTTTTTGGTCCTGTCCACTTAAAAAGGTAATTACATGTATGTTTCAGCACAGAAGCGGAGAAAAGGATAAAGTAAATAAAAAGGATTACTCTAAAGACTTAGTCACGTGTTGTACCTGAATAAAATGGTAATCAGAATTAGAGATAAACTAATAGTGATTGGTCATTGACTTTGCTTGATACTTATAGCAATTGTATAGATGTTAATGTTGATCAGAAGAATTTTCGTTGACAAAATGGAGGAGTTTGTCGAGAAAAGTTGATGAGTTATTGTAAAAAGTAAAAATACGTGTGCTGGGTTGACCTCTTGACAGGGATGGAATACATGCTCTCTCACGATAGTGTTGAAGTGTCTTATTCGTTATGTTTTTTTGCATTAGGTAGCACTCAGTTAGTTGTTTTTCATTGCGCTCGATGTTGTGTAAGCGTTTGATCAAACTTTTTCTATATTTTTCTTCGAGTGTTGGAAGATGGAATGTCTCATGCAGATCATTTGACGAATATTGAAAAAGGTAATATATTATTTTTAGGCATCGTCGATAAAATCCATTAGTTTTTTTGTTTTTGAGTTTCTGATAGTATACAATTAAAGGTTGCCATGGCATATAATTGGGGCCATATGTATGCATTAAAGAAGCGTATAGTTTCAGCTTGAAGAATGCAGGGAACCGTCGATGAATATATTTCATAATCGAATACGAATTCCGGCATTTATTTAGATGATCATTGACAATACAGTTAAATGAAAGTTTTGAATCTAGATGATATCACAGGTATTTAAAATTTTTCTTCTGTTCTAGTTTAATTTCATTGTATGAGATGTTAATTTTTGGGCTGTTGACGGCACGTGAGAAAATTACGAATTCGGTTTTTCTGTTGTTTATCGGTTGATGCCATTCTGTACCGTATTGTTGTAGTTTAACCATATCGTGGTTGATTCACTTTTCGATGTTGACGACTTGATCTTTGAATTTGTTATATATACTCGATATAAAAATACTAGCAAGATCATCTACATATAAGTGGTTGTTCTCTGGAGTTTGAAACACTAATTGTAGATCATGATGTGCAACTATATAAGCGATGGCGCCAAAGACGCTTCCTTGGGGAGTCTCACGTTGAATATTTATGGCGTTCGATACACTCTAAAAAAAATAAGCACTTTACCGAACCCCCCCAAAAAGGTTCGGTAGATGACAAAAAACTTGCAAATGTGTTGAACATTCCAAAAAAAGAATAAAAAAATATACGGAACCTTTAAAGGATCTGACCGTGTGTCCGCAATCAGATCCTTTTTTCTTCGAAACCTTTTTAAGTTCGGTAGAGCAAAAAAAAGGTTTTGTAGGCAAATACGAAACTTGAAAAGTTCCGTAGTAAATATAATGGTTTTATACGAAACCCAGTACGAAACCATGAGGTTTCCTACGGAACTTTTCAAGTTTCGTATTTGCCTACGAAACCTTTTCTTTGCTCTACCGAACTTAAAAAGGTTTCGAAGAAAAAAGGATCTGATTGCGGACACACGGTCAGATCCTTTAGAGGTTCCGTATGTTTTTTTATTCTTTTTTTGGAACGTTCAACACATTTGCAAGCTTTTTGTCATCTACCGAACCTTTTTGGGGGGTTCGGTAAAGTGCTTATTTTTTTAGAGTGTAGACGACCGTTGAAATCTATTTTCATTGAACGTTCAGTAACGTAGTTCTTGATCCACAGCAGATATGGAAATGGACAATTACGGCGGTGCAGTTTTAAGATAAAGCCTTCTTGCCATAACAAATCNGCTTGTAGAAAGTCTACAAATACTACAGGCGTAAAAGTATTGTAAAGTAATGATGTAGATATTTGTTCAAGGAGATGATTGACTCTGGAGGTTGTACATTGATTGGCTTGTGCACCTGACTGTTGCCATAGGATTATTCCATAGTTATTGAGCCATTTTTGAAAACGTAAAAGAAAAAGACGCTCGTAGATTTTACTTAGAACTGGAAGTAATTAGATAGGTCTTAATTGTTGAGTTGTTGGTGCTGGACTGTCTACCTCATTGAAACGAATAGTTCTAGCTTGTTTTCAGTTCACATCCCAATATGCTAACGAGAATAACGCATTGTATTGTTTAATTATGACGATTGACAAGTTTTCTGGTAAGTTTTTTATCATTTTGTTTGATATGAGATCGAAACTTGATGAATTTTTTGGTTTTATTCCTTTCATAACTTGCCATACTTCTTGGGTTGTGAATTTTAGGTCTGATTGATGGCAAACTTGTTGAACGTATTCTTGCTTTGCAGTATTGAGTAGTTCCCATACGGTGACCGCTTCCTGATCTGTTTTTACAGTTGTATTGGTGACTGGTTGAGAAAAAATTTCTTGGAAATAATGCTCGAAGCATAAAAGGATCTCATTTGGTTTTTTAAATATTTTGTTGTCTTCTGTTAGTGCTGAAAATTCAACAGATCGTTTACTATTGAGGGTTTTCATAATGTTCGAAAATGTAGATGAATTTGACGATGCGACGTTATCAATAAATTTGTTCCAGTTGTTGGCCCTATGTTGTTTCAGCTCTCGTTAAATTACTTCATGGCAAGAACGTACCAAAAGTCTATCTTCTTCAGTTTTAGTGCGATGGTAGCGGTTTTGTAAGTAGTGTTTGTGTTTAATCATAATTCTTAGGGCTGCAGTGATCGTAGGACGTTTTCTTACTATCTTGTGCCATCTTGTTGCTCGAATTTTTAACGCACTGAGGAAGTCTTGAAAAAATTTAAATCATTCAAAATGATTTGCATTTGACTCTTGCCGTTCACAATCTAATTCAGTACTTAATACAAAGATAATAGATGTGTGTAAATTCCAGTCCATTTTTTGTACATATTGTTGCTGGTCATTTATATTAATAGTATTAAATTCAGCTAGAATGGGAAAATGATCACTTCCGTTGTATAGTAGTGATTGACAGTATGGACTGATCGATCTTCTTCTGTTGATATTATCAGATCAATGAAGATCGTTTAGGAACGTAAAGATGTAGTCATTCCCGAGTTATGAACGTCTAGTTTGTTTGACTCAAGCCAATGTTTTAGATCTTGACCTTTTTTATTACTCTGTGAACATCCCCAGCTGTAATTCTTTGAATTGAAATCTCCTACTACTATATGCGCTTGTGAATTTTTTAGTATGCTATCCATTATTTGAATTGGTATTTTTTCTGTTGGTGGTGAATAATTTGATATTATTGTATATTCCTTATTTTTTATCAGTACTGAAGCAGCAGTTATATTTGGTTGATGTTGAGAGTTAACTTCAATGGGCTTTAGTTGTTTGTCTATTGCTAAGACTGTGCCTCCGTGAGAATTGGTACCATTGACCTGAAAGATGTCATATGAAAACAAGACTTTTGCGATTGTTGATTTTGTAACTTCGTTGCCTAATTCATTTATTGATATTACGCTAGGTTTAAATGTGTTACCATATCCAGAAGATCGGATTCGTTAATGTGGAAATTTCGAATGTTATAATGAAGTAAAATTTAATTGTTTATAGACCGAGGTAGTTGTTGATGTTTACACCTCCAGTTGTTCAATAGTTCCATTCTTGGCTGTGTCCAACATCATTCTTCAATTATTTGTTGTCCCATTTTCAATGTTTTTTCGTTTAAACCTGCAGCAATTGAATTATAAAGTTGAACTAGTTCATTAAATTTGTAACTGCAAAAATTGCTTCATTCTATTGGATATTATTGATACGATTTGATGAAATGCTTGTCAAATTGTTCATTTGTCGTTGTCGTTCATGTCACGGAGTTTGAGAATTTGCCTGTTGCTGTTGGTTTTGAAATAAATTCTGTATTATCTTGGTACATGATGTTTCTTCAGATTGTTGGTGAGTTTGTTGTTCTTGATTGTGCCCTTTACGTTTTAAATAGTTGCCAATCAGTTTAGATATTTCATATATTGCAGGAATAATCGATTTTTCTAATGTTTGATCAATGGTTTTCACTCTATCACTATAATTATCTATTTTCTTCGTCAACTCACAAAATTAGGTCGTCATTGCTGCTGTAAAATTTGATAATTGTTGGTTGATGGATTTCGACATAGCCAATAGTATTTGCTCTGTATTTTCGTGTTTTTTTCGATGAATTTGCTGCTGCTGCGAAAGATGTGTATGCTCGTTGACTTCTCGAAAATCTGTCCGTATCTGCTAGGTTTAAATACATATTATCCTGTAGTTTTTGTGGCTGAGGTATTAACGGTGGAAATGACGATGAGTTATATCTTTAGTAATTTTGCTGCTGCTGCTGTTGTTGTCGTACTAGTATTTCTGCATGGTGGAGTTTTTGTTGTTCCGAAATTTGTTTTCTCCTTTGCTGAACAACTGAACACGATGCGTGCCCTGAAAAATGATGTTGTTGGCAATTCACACATTTTATTTCATTACTACATCCGCCAACAAGTGAATGATGTTGACCACATCGAAAACACAGTTGTTGACTTGAGCATTGACTTGTGAGGTGATCATGTTTAAAAAAATTTCTGTATTTATTTATTTTGATTGGTGAAAAGTACTGCGGAACACGAAGCTTCATACAATTTATATTAATCTCACCATTTAATAGAAGTTGTTTAACCGTCTGTGAGGAAGTGAAATCAGCTCTTACTATATTCATTAATTTACCATTACAAGTTATAATACGATTTAATCTAATAAGCGTAGGAAATTTTTCTTGTAATTCTTTTGCTGTCTCATTTTCATTCCATGTTAATTGAAAATCCTGTATAACTAATGAATATATTTCAGGTAATATTTTAGGATACTTTATTATATATTCATTGTTGCCTATCATATCTGGCCACATGGCTTTGTCTAGTAGAGCATCTAATGATCTGGTATTCCTGGCAAAGACCAGGAGTACGTTCCGATATCCAAATCTTCCAATTATATCAATATCTTTGTCATTTTTACATTTCCAGTCCTTAATTAATTCTTCAATTAGTTTCCTGTCAGTTTTGTTGTGATAAGTTTGGAACTCGACAGTGATTGGTGGATAGTTATATCGTTGCATTGTTGGTGTTTGTTGATTCAAGTTATCTGATTGCGTCCAATAAATCTCTTGAGGCATCACACGTGTTTGACTTTCGATGGAGTTTTCTCCTGCAGATCTCGTTCTTTTGTTGACTCCAGTAGTATGAAAGCCTGAGCTTAACAGCAGTTGAGGCGATGACTCATCATTTATTTCCATGTTATCTATTTTCTTATTGGCTTAAAGCACTTTTATATCGCAATAGAAACATGAACGAAAGAATAAGATACGTTTAATCACTACTGTGAAAAAGGACAATCAATGCATTGTAATGCATTGTTTAGGTTGCATTATAATGCCATTGCATTTATTGACTTTCTATGGCAATGTAATGCATTATAATGTGCATTATTTCGGAAAATCGGCTATATGGGATGTCTCATGACTGTATGGCTTACATCGAGACATTGCTTGTAACGGAAAAGCATATTTAGGTGAATTCACATTTGAACTAGCACTCATGCATCAGTTCGTATCATTTTCAATGTAAAGACCGAACAACTGTCAGATATGATTTACATTGAAACGTTCCCGATAATTATGCATCTGTATGAGTTTTACAGCTTGGTCTTTAGCAGTGCTCATGAGTCCTTTTACATGTTCACACGTATTCAGATGCATTTGATAACATTTCCAGGTATGCCAAAGCACATTTGTATGAAAATGGCGCCTATCGTGCATTATTTTCATGAGCTGAATGAAGAAAGACCTTTCGGAATTCGTATTGTTTATTCTGACATTTAAATGAAGGGAATGTGTCCCATTAATCTTAAAGTCATAAGAATGGTTACCGTGTGACTATATGAGTGTATTGTGTGAATTAAATTATTCTTCGGTAACCTTCAATCGAAACGTCACCTTCACTCTGAGAATTTGAATCATATTAAGTAGAACATTCAGACGAAAACTAGTTATGAAGAATTCACTAGCCATAGATTTCAACAACTCGACTTTTCCCACGAATACTTTTTACCACAAAGAGTAAAATGGAAACTAAATTATGGAATGTTTCACATCTAGGACTCGACAAGAGATTCGTATATAGTCGAAGATTTAAAGAGTTTTCGAATTTGCAAAAATAAAGAAAATTCTCAAAGTCATATTGAATCTGAATGCGTCTTTGAGTATTTTATAGGAATTTATGAAATTTTAAAGAAGTTTTCCACTAATTCTGATACCAAAAGTGATCTCGGAAATTCGACTTAATAAGCAATCCATAATTGTCACTCGGTTCCATTCTTGATAACTTATGCATGAAATATATGTCATTACTCTCTTTTGATGACAAATCAACGAGGTAGTACTCGAAGTTAAAATAAAAGAATTCGTAAAGTAGATTTATCGTTCGAAGATAACTATGGTGTTCCGGTGGCGTGAATATTTGATTTTGTGTGACTTTTTTGAAGTATCAAAGTCCTACACAAGGCATCTGTTCTTCACCTAGGTCGTTTTCGAAATACAAAGTAGAACAATACTAACTCTGTAATAACTAGAAACAGGGGTGTTCCAAGTGAATTAAGAGATTGCATCCTGTTTTTTTTCGAAATGAAAATAGTAAAAGAAACTTAGAAATTCTAACAGTCGAATACATACAACTACTCAGTGTCTTGAAAAATCCAATTTCAAAAACAAGCTCAAACTACTTCGTGTAAATGAATAGTACGAATAGACGGTCTTCATGGGCGCTGTTCGGGTTAGTCACAAACCAAGAGGAAGTGCATAGAGTAAAATTTATTTTAGTGCCTAAAATCATTTGCAGAACATGGATAAGTAATCGAAAATGGATTTTGATTGACAATAGTTTTGGGGAAAAAAATAGATCGAGCTATTGATGACAACATGTGTGATAGATGAAACCGAAATATTGGAGATGCAAGTACATATAGATAGAAAAGTAGAGTCCAACTGGCGTAATCCAACAGGCTGATGATAGCAACGATCAGTTCTTCAATTGCAATTTCCAGAAGACTTTTTCTTGCATTATTGCTGTAAATTAAAAGTTTCATAGCAAGATGTACCTTTTGTGCTGCACGTGGAAGAACTGAAATAGATAATGAAATAGCCTGAATATATGTAGTACGACGGAATTGATCCAAACGTTTTGTTCGAATGCTGTTGCGATTTCCATGTATTTGTCGATGCGCTTTTCGTGCTACAAGCACTCCAAGGGTGCACATACCTACTATTGTGAAGAGACACAAACCGATTAGGAACGATAGTTCTAAAAACGCTCGATGTGCACCTTGTGAATAGCATTCATTTCTCTCAATTTTGAAGTACACGAGAATATGGCTATTCAAAGTTAATAAAGTAATCACAAGTGCAATCGTAACACGGCGAGCAACATGCATAGTACACCATCGACGATATTTTATTCGACGAAAGCTACTTAAGTAACGGTCAAGTGACGCAAGAAGTAGTAAATAAGCAGTGGCGAAATAGGCTGTCTGACTGATAAAGTAACGTAGACGACACCACCATTCAACACGAGTCTCATAGGTGTCAAAATGAAAACCTGCAATTAATAGGCGTCTGAATAAACTGAATAACATGATGACGCAGCTCGAAATTGTAGAGCCAGACACATAAAAGCAGTAAGAAGATTTGCGAAATTCATCTAGTTTTAGTAGGAATAAAGTAATGGTATTGCCTAGAGTACCGAATATAAGCAGGAAGATCAAGCCCCAACGATATAAGTTCGTAGTGATGAGGCGAAGTTTGACAACCTGTAAATCATTGTCAATTGTCGATGTTAAATTCATACTATTCTCTCCACGGCACAAATAGAGACTATTCATAAAGAACATGCGATCAAAGACGATTGTTTCCGTCATTACACTCAATCGAATGAGGCTTATTCAGTTTATAAGGGTATCCTATCATTTTGTTCAATCAGTTCAATTTACAACATTCTATTCTACACAGAGGCTTTAAGGATCACAATTGCCCCAAACAGCTACATGAATCTAAAATCTCTCTCTAACAATGGTCGATGGTTGACTGTGTGTAGAATTAGAAATCTAAGTTTTCTGTCAGAGCTAAAGATGTAATCAAAGCTGCTATCAATACAAACCAATCCTCGATGGGAAAACGTCTCGGTTCACAATCAAAGATTTCTATGAGAGCGCTTTGGTTAAATCAACTTTCCACTCTGATAATTGACGCTGCAGAAATATCATTTCTCATCTTAAATTCTACAGAAAAGATCTATCTTGTAAAATAATGAAGAATATTATCGAAGGAAAAGCATCACTAGTACCCTCCAATCTATGGCCATTACTAGACTCGTGCAGAATCAGAAAAGTTCTTTCAAAGGTCATTAGAAAAATAATCGATTGTTTATCATTCTGCTAAAAGATATTTTGAATGGTAGATTTCAGGATAAATATTCAGAGAACCAACCGTAAGCATAATAATGACTAACATTGATAAAGATATTATCGAAATACTCGATGTGACACTTATTGCTGATTGTCTAATACAATCATTAGAAATTTATCAATTAAATCATGATACAATAGTTAATCTTCATTGGAAATATATCAGATTATAATTCAAATGCTTCTTGCTCCATTACGTTTAAAAATTGATTATTAAATTGACGAACCACGGTGGCTGACAATTGATGCAATTATGTTGCTTGATTTCTATGATATTGCTGGGAATTCCAACTTATCCTAGAATACGATGTTTCAGTACAGTACTTACGTTTACTTAATAAGCGGCGAAATGGAAACTATTATCTACATCCATTATTAGTACTGAAGCTTTCAACGTGAGTTGACTTTTGAAAGGGCCGCTACCTAAAGAGGATATGGCGAATTTCCTGATGTGAGGTTAACTTGATATACTATACGATGTCTGACAAAAAATTCGTCGCAGTTTATCGTACTTTGAGATATTTCAATTGGTTTCAACCGCTTTAAAATACTACAATAATGTTGATCTATCTTCTTCACATTTTCAGCAGCTTTGCAATTTGACATACTCTTTTCGTTGTGATAAACTTTTCCTTCTTGCAATACTTTCATGTTCGTCTATCTTTCAGGCTGAACAAAACTACAAATAAACATAGCAAGTAGCACAGTAAAGATTCTTCAATTTTACGAATAGAAAGACAACGGAATGGTAGAATTAATCTTCGAATCTATCATCGAAAAGCACGGACAGTGTGCCAATAATTTTCACATTTTAAAAATCGATTTTTCAACCGATATTCTATTGATAGTTAGTATTGTTCAGAGACGAAATCGAATGTGATAATGCGAACTTTGAGGAGGCTGAAGTAACTGCATCTTTCCCAGTAAGCTCAGCTAAGAACTTACATCTGCCTGCTGAAATTGAAAATTCTGAAAACATACTCTATCGATATAACACTAGTTGACTGTAAAAACTTCAGCTTTCCTCTATAGTCCAATATGGCTGATACATAGTCAGCAGTAAATGGATTGTGCGACGGATTACAATTTCTGCAAATATTCGTAAAAAAACCAAAACCTGAAAAACTTGAAAATTAACCAAAAATTCATCAACTTATGGAGAAGTTCAAGATACACACTGTAAGGATTAAATTTAAAATCCAGGCGCTCATAGGCTATCTGGCATAGTATATTCATTGGAATCTCAAAATTTGTAACCAGTTCTCGTATTCAAAACGGCTAGTAATTAAACTTAGAATAAACAGGCATATCTAGATGCTGAGACCAAGACGCAAACCATAATTACAGGAACACTTCAGAGAAGAGGTCGAGTTCGTTTATTATCGATCTCGTAATCTTATCATATAAATTGCACTGCATTATACTATGTACGATTTCATTAATGTTAAAGATTGATTCCTCCTATTTTCCCCGGATACCCTTTCTACACAATCAATATTTGGCTGATCGTTCTGCGCAAACGCAAACTCTGAGTGTAAGTAAGCACATATATATATATCATTAATATGAACCCGTTCGGTGACATGTCCTTATAAGATAAAGTAGAAAACGTGGCATGTGCAAAGCTGGCAAACAAAGAACAAGGACTTTCACTACTATACGATTGAGTGGAGTAAAAATCACACCACTGTTCTCATGCGATGCGTATCACTTATCAGTATCAGAAAACAGAAAATTATCAGAGAACACAATAGTTGATTCATCTATTGATAGAATGTTCACGAACAAGAATGAAAATACACTTCACTCAGTTAGTATCATTAATGTTAGAGTATTTCTATGGTTAAACTGAATGGGAAAAGGACATCAATAAAGCAAGATAAAGTGCATTAATAGAATGGAAATACAAGAGGAAAGCATAAAGAAGTCATTCATCAAGTAGTCAGAGTATGATTGAAGCTATTGAAAAAAATGTTTAGAACAGAGTTTTTAAGAATAGCAAAAGTATGACAAATATGAAAAGACTATACACACATGGCACGAAACAGTGAATGATCGACTACTGCTAAAATGAAAATACAAGATTCAGGAAGAAGCAAATTTGAGGATAAACAGCAGAACACTTCGTAGAGTGATGGCGAAAATCGGTTGTTGATTCTATCGACTAAGTTCTTCACACGATCATCTTATGATTTAGATAACACGCGCAAGAGATAGAATAAATCTATTATATTCAAGTATATAGTGAGCTGAATGAATGAAACCTTATTTACTCTAAGTGAACATCGTGGAAGCAAAGATCTTGATCAAAATCTTGGGTATAAATAAGTGAGCAGATCTGCAAGATTTACGCAAAGGATATTATGATTATCTTATGCAACAAAATGATTACAAATCTTGGTTAAAGACGTGTAAAATCTCAGGTACGGATTCAGCAGATCTTGTATACGCACTAAGATAAAGCGTGTTGCATGTGTGATGATTTTCGTCAAAATCTATGACACATTCTAAAATCATAGTTCAAATTGATCCATACAGCGCATCTTCAATTTTTTTTTTTTTTTT